>JAODLI010009322.1:0-26410 GCA_027575585.1 Percopsis omiscomaycus | reverse complement strand
TGCTATAGTGGAGAAATGCATTTTTAATAAATTAATTTAAACTTGTTTTCATATGTTAATTTTCAATTTGGCCAATTTTGGCCAGCCTTGCTGGCGCGCTCCTCTCCACAGGGTGGCAATATAGAGGGATATTTTACACCATCACAGGCCAGGAAAGCAGATTAAGTAATTAATTATATAACCAGGATATCCCTGTTGTTGGAATCTACCCAGTGATATGGAGAACTGGACCTAAGGTTAATTTCTACTTATAGAGTTAGAAAATAAGACTAACATAGAAACAATTAGCAGTCAGGTAGGCCTAGTAGCTTTCTTTATAAGACCATTGTTTTACTTAAGTGAGTGCCCATCTAGTTTGGTTTGGCAAGGCTGTATGTTGTTCATGCCTTCATTTTCTATTTTAATCTGATGCGTTAAATTGTGGACGTTGGGCTGAAGTGTCCAGGATGGCCTGTATGTTTGATATTGGTATTACAAAAGAGTGGCTTGCACATTGCTCTACTCCCCCTGCTGTGCCATTAACTACCCTTCCCCTTAACAGCTGTTGGACAGTCGTTTTAAAATATAACCGTGAGCAGGGGCAGAAATGTGGTGTCCAATGTTAACGGAGCCAGGCTAGGGCCATTTACCTTTTTTAGGTTTGATTATTTCTAGCTGACAAACGAGCATGAATGTATAATACTGCTGAAATGGCGACGTGTAAATAATTTTAGTGGAAGTCCTTAAAATTGAATTCCACTTTTAAACAATATTAAACCTTTGTGACATTTCATTTTCAGTGAATAAGCTGACGCACTTATAACTTAAAAAAAAAAAATATATATATATATATATATATATATATATATATATACTGTATATATACACTCGAGAATCTTTAAGAATATTTGGATGTTCCAAGTGCCTCAGTAAGGAGTCCAAAATCCCCCAATAGGTGTTCAATTGGCCGTAGCAAATGATTCGCATGCTTTTAGGCCTCAAACCATTCAGTGACCCTTTCGTACCCTGTGGATGTACCCTGTGGCCATTCTTACCTGCTGATTACATAATACTCGCGCAAAGGCTTACGTGGCTTACATGTTGGAACACGCAACACGGACACCAAGGGAAAAATTAAGAGTCTAAGAATGGCAGTGGGCAGCAAAGGCATTCAACACCTACACACTCCCGGCTGTAGAGGTGGCGTTTCCATAGAAACAAGGATCTTGGAGCAACCGCTTTCCCAAGTAGCAGAGATCTTGTATCGAGGCTCAAAGCGTTGTGGGACTCTCCCTGTTACTTTCTCTTTTTCACTGTAGATTTGTCATGTGATATAGCACGTTTGGCCTAAGCTGTGAATGTTCAAAGCCCACATTTATTGGTTAAAGGTGTGAAAATACAAAATAGCAGGTAGGATAAATTGTTCTGCAGTATACAGCTGTAGGCCTACATGATTTGTTTCCACACGTAGGAGTAGAATCAAATCATGTAGGCTTACACACAAAACCTCTCCTCTGCTGACTGAATGGCATTAGATTCTTGTGATTCTATTTATTAAACCTAATCCAGTTATTTGGGGCCAAGCCGTGTTTTGAAATAACAGCCAAAACAGTAATCCTTCGTGTGAACACTGCATAATTCAGTAAGGTTTCACACAAGAAAAGGTTTAGAACTGTTTATTCTTATAGCCTACTTATTATGCAATATAGTGGCTTACGGCTTTTCAAGAGCAAAAATAGACTAAACATTCTTTCTGGAGGGACTGAATGTGTTTAATACAATCTTCTGCTTACAACGGCTTTGCTTGACCTGCCTGCAGTATTCACCATGTAGACACCCTGCAATACCGCCTTTTTCCACATGATGGCAAGCTACATAAACCCGCACGCATGTACAGTCCTGGACATCGCACAACCCAAAAACACGGGCGCTGAATCTAGTTGGAGTGCTTTTTCCAGTAGGCCTACTTCACAAAGCCTTACTATAATGTATATAATGAGCGCTGTTCCTACCAGGAGCAAATAAAATGTGTAGGCCTAATACTGTCTTTAAAAAAAATAATGTGCTGTGCGTTCCTTAAAACATTGTCTATCTACAAACATTACATTTAAACTAAAATGCTGAACTAAACGAATTCAACTTGCAAATAAAATCCAAATACAATAATTGATGTGTATGCAAAACGCATTCAAGTATATTTTGATTTTGCTAAAATAATTGTAGGCCCATAAATCAAATGAATATCGTAAAAGTATGACGTGACATCGGGTAAATCAGTTTTGAGCGTTAAAGTCTAAAATGTATGTTAACAATTGTTTTGTGAAATCTGACAACGGGTGGAAAATGAGAACCATCCTCTGAAAAATAAAAAAATAGCCACAATAACTTGAATATAACATTTGGGAAATATATTTTGCACTGAAAGAGCTCACTGAAGATACACTTCTTTGCTTTAATTTGTTAGATGGCCAGTGCTTATCTTCAGCACCCTCAGCTCCTGTGACCAGGCTTATTGAAGAAAAGCCTGCTCGCCGTTTCCAAGGTGACCAAAAGACCCACACACACACACACGCAAGCAATAGTGCATCTTTGCGATTATGTGTGATGCAGCATCCTCCTTTGTGAAATTATAAGGAGAGAAAAAAGACACAGTGGGTAGAACAAGTATTTGATTTGGCAGGTTTTCCTACTTACAAAACATGTAGAGGTCTGTAATTTTTAATCATAGTTACACTTCAATTGTGAGAGATGGAATCTAAAACAAAAATCCAGAAAATCACATTGTATGATTTGTGTTCTTGGGGTTGTACTCATCCTTCTTCTTCATCCAAACACGGCGAGTGGAGTTTAGACCAAAAAGCTATATTTTTGTCTCATCAGACCACATTACCTTCTCCCATTCCTCCTCTGGATCACCCAGATGGTCATTGGCAAACTTCAGACGGGACATGCGCTGGCTTGAGCATCTTGAACTTCTTCCATTTTCTTATAATTGCGCCAACAGTTGTTGCCTTCTCACCCAGCTGCTTGCCTATTGTCCTGTAGCCCATCCCAGCCTTGTGCAGGTCTATAATTTCATCCCTGATGTCCTTACACAGCTCTCTGGTCTTGGCCATTGTGGAGAGGTTGGAGTCTGATTGAGTGTGTGGACAGGTGTCTTTTATACAGGTCACGAGTTCAAACAGGTGCAGTTAATACAGGTAATGAGTGGAGAACAGGAGGGCTTCTTCTTAAAGAAAAACTAACAGGTCTGTGAGAGCCGGAATTCTTACTGGTTGGTAGGTGATCAAATACTTATGTAATGCAATAAAATGCAAATTAAATTATTTTTATTTTTTTTAGATTCCATCTCTCACAGTTGAAGTGTACCTATGATAAAAATGACAGACCTCTACATGCTTTTGTAAGTAGGAAAACCTGCATAATCAGCAGTGTATCAAATACTTGTTCTCCCCACTGTACACTGGGTTATGTTCCTTCACATGTGTGATTTTCTCTTCCTGCCCTTTTTATATTAAGGGATTCACCTCACGTGCTCATTGTCCAAGAAATTCCTTCTTCAGTCAGCCTAATTGGTTGTCTTTTCTCTCAGCGCTACAGCTAAATTTAGTTCATTGTTCTTTTCACTGTGAGCTACAGTAGGTACTTCCTGAAGCCATTTTTCTCCCACTCCTGGTTTCCATTTAGTTCCCAATACTGGCTCTTCATAGCTTCAACCAAACTTCACTGATACATTTCAAGCGACCTCACATGAACATGTTAGCATGCAAACGTTATTGCTAACACGGATGAGATTGGATACGTATTCAAAGGTGTGAAGGCAAAGGTCACGTACAAAACCTCATCAGTCCACCCCCTGTACAAAACTCTTCTTGTTCTGTTTAAAGAGGTGGTCTGCCATTTTAATGATAACTGCCCTTCTGCTGCTTAGTTAAAAAACATTTAATACACACCGCATTACCTCTGTATGTTGCATGAGAGTCTGATTCAGAAAAGTAACTTACTTTCAGAGCTGCTCAGATTGTAAATGGTAAGCTAAATTGTCTACTTAATTAGATTAATTAGGAGTGTGGCCCTTTTAACAAGAACTTACAACATTTACATTACAAAATGTCAGAATATTTGGTGTCACAGACCAGAACAGTACGACTACACTGCATTTTCATGCATTTGTTGTGTTGTGCAACCTTAAATCAAATGGATGTAAACCTTCAGCGTGACTGTCCTTATAAGCTAGCAGGATTTATTATTTATGGTCCAATCCTTTGTTTGTCCTGTGAGTCTCACAGACTGTGTGGAAAGATTCTGGAGGCTAAAACCATGCCAGCTGGCTTCTTTACCTATAGCTGAGTAAGGTCATGGGTAGAGTAATCCCCCATTCAGTCCAAAAGCCGTAGGGGTACTCCAACTCCACCTTTGACACGTTGGTGGCGCTAGAGTGCTCAAGCAGTAGACATGAAACTTGGAATGGACCAGGGGACTGTCTCCAATGAGTGTGGCAAATTTCAGAACTTTTGACCAAGCGCTTCAAGGGCCTGCCATAGGACCCCAGTCAGAAGAATAATACTACGTACAATTCCGATAGGGGCCTGCGCAGCTTCGCTGCTTGGCCCCTAATAATAAACTTTATCCAAATAGCATTTAAAGGCACAGTGTGTAAAACCACTTTAAAACCCTTGATGTTATGGGCAGGGTATTTTTACGAAAACTACCGCACCACCGTTTTGTTTAGTTGTGAATCCAAGGCAACACACGTGCACGCACACACACACACACACGCCTAAAGTATGTTGTTGTGTATGTGTGTTTTTATTTATCGTATAGCATTTAAAAAGTGCTTAAAGCAGAAATGGAAACACTCAGGATAAAAGGCTAGAAGCACACAAATAAAGTGTATATTAAGAGTCTTCTGACACCAAGCTCCCCAACACACACACACACACACACACCCTCGACACGGTGACCAGGGCCTTCAGCCCCAGTTGGCAGCAGTCTCATTTTAACCAGAGAGACGACCCCATCATTGCATGTTTCATGGCCTACATTGCATTATGAATATGGATGTGCATACTTTACAAAGACACCACATCATGTGACCACGTGACGGGTAAAAAAAGACGGTGGTTAGAAATCTTCGTAATATATATAATTGTGAAAAAGGTCTATGGTTATTGTTTAATTCTTTAGCTGTTTTTTCAAGATTTTATGGCCGCCACTTGTTAAAACTGGGTGAACCAAAAGACCAGCATGTAGGGAATGTATTCGGCCCTATTTGCTATCCATTAAATGCTCAAAGGCCAAATCATTAGAAACGATTTTCTTTTGTCCACGACAGTAATGGATGACTTGTAACTCTTAAGACGTGGTAGTCTTTCATTTTGCTGATTAGGGGGCGACGCCAGTGGCCTGTAATGACCTTCTAAATTAACCATTTGTTGTTGCCACTGTAACATTAAATCCAGTTATTAACCGGTCCAGTTAATGCCTTCAGAATCGTTTATCGGTTTGTAAAAAATGCTATTGTGTTTACCGCCTGCATGTTTTCATGCTACGATCTCAGTGTTGTTTAGAGCATTGGTTTTTACATAATATTAACCTCTGACCCCAGAACATAAGTGGTACATATTTTGCGACACAATAACCACTTTATGATTTTCAAGATAAATCCATAAGTGAATGTGCGTTGCCTAGGTTCATGGAGTAGCACTTGTGAAACCCTGTTTTCTATGAACTGCATTCCTTGCGCACGGAAGCCTTCGGGATGGGGGATTGCTGCAGCGTTCCTGTGCCTGTGTGTTTAATCACATTTACAGCAGAACGTAAGCTGTGGCTGGCGACATCGGAGGCCTTCTGGACCGGAGTCACGTACCGGGAGAGGTTTCCATGTTTGGAGGAGCTCTAAGGGCTGGATTTAGACTCTGGCGGTCGGATTTGAAGTCTGGCCGAAACGCCCCTTTCCACCTAATAAATGGCATGCCTCGATAGCTCAATCTGTCACTCCGCTGGGCTATTTTGAGCGCTCCGGTTCCGGCACTCCGCCCCGCGTTTTGCCTCTCTCATGTTCCCTACTTCCAAAAGTAGGTCAGTGTTTGCTTTGTATTATTCAGCAACTAAAATGATTGTGCGCTGAGGGTTCTTGACATGACACGCAGCCAGCCAGCCAGCCAGCCAGCCAGCAGTGTTAAAAGCTAGCGGCAGGAGCAAGGGACACCGTCCCATGGTCCAGCAGTAGACAGTCGCCACAAATAAAATGTGATCATGCCAACAACCTTTGCCACAGACGTAGAAAGGCTGGCAGAGAGCAAGAAAGCAATATGTTCTGGCCCTGGGCCGAAGTGAGTGGGTTCATATTGACCCAGGGTGTAATTTCTATGTAAGATATGGAATGGACGCACAAAACACACCCAACTAGAAGTAGCCTACAACTAGGCTATACACGGAACGATCGCAAAATATTGATTGACCTAAACTAGCCTACCTCCCGTTTTTGCAGATTGATTCTAGCGTCAATAGGATCGATAACCAGTTTCAGTTTCTTTCTTCTACGTTGTAGCCTACCCAATTCATCAAAGAGTAGCTTACAATAAATAAAAAAATGCCTTTAAAAACTGTCCTGTGTTTGAACATACATGTTATAAAGTAATCAACAGACATACGGTCTTCAATTGGTAGTGGTAGAATTTCTACCACTCACCTGACAGTGATTGCTAACCTTTGGCAAATCCTTTGGTGGTCATGAAACTGTATTTAGATTTAGCCTGTTGATGATGCACTCGCCTCAAATTATGACACACCACTCTCCCCTGCATGAAAGTACAAAAGCCGCTTTTCATAATAAAAGGTTTCCGTATCTGTATCGGTGATTCTGGCCCTATATTACTTTTTATATGAATTTTTGCGTTATCGCCCACGCCTGCTGGTCAGACAACGCAACAATTGAGATTGCAAGATCATTGGTTGACAGATTGACTCTTAAACAACCATTCTAACTACATCTAGTGTAGTGCAGTGAACCTGCCTATTCCAGCCCATAGCAGTCTACAGACTATATCAGTCTATTAAGTATCGGCCTATAGAAAGGATTTCCAACCAGTGTCAATACCGTAATAATTCACATTTCATGTGCTGTTTATATGCTGACATCACAAGACACTTTGATTTACAATGGGTCATCTTTCTTTCTTCTCAACATGTTATATATCTGCTCCATGTAATAGCAGCATGTAATTGTAAGTCGCTTTGGATAAAAGTGTCTGCAAAAATTACCTCATTGTAATTGTAATTGTAATTATGTTCTTCCTTTCAATACTAGATAACAGAAAACTATGTGAGTTCACAATAATGCCACGGATGATAAAACCATTCAATGGATAATACCTGTTGTATCTGACATAAACCGCAGGGTTTGATACGAAAATTTTGCCTAGATCTATTCATGCTGGATCATCTATTCCTGCTGGCTTTCTGATAACCTTCCCTCATTAATTCTGTCAAAGATTAAAGATCTCCTCGTGTGTTGAGATGCACCAGGCTCAAAAGCTTTGACAGAGTCAATATGTGTCTGCTGGGATATTCCTAATTCCTAACTAATCCATCATAATTAAATAAGTACGAAGTGACACTCTCCCTGTTGTGTGCCAGGCCTTGTGGTCGAAAACAACCGTACAAACAGCAGTTTTATCAGGTAGTGTGTTTGAGTTGACCACAGAAGCCCATCTGTTTGTACAGTCGCAGTGTTCTCCTGCTGTCGTCTGCTTATCGGAAAAACCATCTCGCCCAACAGGTTCAGGTGTGGCTGAATGAGAATGCTTCTTATGTTGTCACGGCTTTAAAATAGACACCGCACACACAGACTTAGGAAGTACCTGTCACATTTATACACAGACACACTACAGTGTAATGGACTATAAAATGCACAGAAGATATAGGATAAACAGATGCACTATTATACAAGGCACACAGATACACTGTAAGATACAAAGATGTTAAGTCATGAGGGGTGACATTTTAACATACACAAAGCCTAATTTGTCTTTTTTACATCAAGCCAAGTTCAAGTTTATTTGTCACATAAACAGGCTATGTTATGTATAGTTGCCTAATACATCATCAGATAACACCCCAGTTGAGTGCACTGTAGAGCACAACAAGGTGCATAGTGAAATGAGCTGTATTGGCATTTGGTATACTCAAATGTAAATAAGACAATAAAGCATTACCCCGTTCCTAAAGAGAGTTACAAAGCACTTGACATAATATTCTAAACGTGTGTCGTAAAAGCGCTCCGACGTGGAATTGTTATTGGCAACCTCTTGAACACACAATATACTGTATGCTAGCTTACATTTATATATATTTTATTCATCCAAGATATGCGTTATGAATACATTAAAATCAGCAGACCTTCCGCCTTCAGACACCATTGGTAGATGACTATATTTATCTTTTCATACAGACATGACCCATGATCTTTTGGCTGGGAGGCAGCCAACCTAACCACTGACCTTTCCCACCCCATACCGGGCCCAGAGTCCCTGAAGTCGCTGGTTAACTTTGCACTTATTAAAAGGGCTTGGTCACTCATGTCAGTAACAGAGCCCCAAAAGTCCTCCATTTCATTTTACTTGGGGTGGTGGGGGGGCCTTTTACACCAAAACCATAAATAAAGAGAGATTGGACCACTCAGTTTCAACTGGTCTGCCCTATGATTGGTTCAGGGGCTCTCATGTGACTCACAGGAGCCATCTTGTTCTTGTCATTTTGTTCTCAACTAATTACACAATGTACAGTAAAGATTTTGATCTTTAATATATTTTGTTAATCGAGAGCCAATGTGTGATTTCAGTGTTCCCTTTTGAGAAGTGTAAATATAATATGTTATATATGGGCCATATATAACATAGGCTACTGTATTTATATACTGTTTATATTATTTTATTTTTCACCCAAAAAGATAATATAGCCTACATTGCGTCATGCTGCGTGGACACCACTGTTAGCTAACACGTGTAACGGAGCGTAGTGGAGTGGCGAGTGTAAGCGCGAGCCATAGGAACAACGCAGACATCCGAGGCAGCGGTGAACGCATGACGCGTATTTTAATACTCCCCAACGTAAACACAGTATATGCAGTGAAGCAAACACAACAGCGAGCAATGACCAACAGCACCCAGTGCCGACGGGGAACTTAAATAAGGTCCAGAGTTGAACTAAGGCGCACCTGTTGTGGTGCGCAGCCGGGACGGCAGACACGGAGCGTGCACGGGCCTGTGCACGCCGATCGTGACAACATGAAAGTACATCTTCTACTAGCCACTTATTGTTTGGCTCTGAGCGTGTGCATGTGAATCCGAGTCATATTAGCACAGAACACTTGTTTTGAACCCTGCTCACCATGTTTACTTGCGACGTTATGTTGCCTAGAAACAGAGAAACAGTTTTTTTGTTTTTTGAAACAAAATGATAGTGCTTTACGAAATGTAGGCCTAAACATTATTTTTCATCTGAATGACCCCTGGCACTGTATACTATTCCCATCACCTTCACAGCATTGGTCTAAATATATCACTCAGGGCCCCTAGAGTTTAAAAACGTCCTGTCTAAAGGAGACAGGGCTTGCAGAATCAGCAATATCTTTACTTTTTAAGCCATTATAATAGAGTGTAAGAATGCAACATTACATACAAATGTGTTTTGTATGTAATGTTGCATTCTTACACTCTTTGTATTTAGGCTTTCTAGCCAGTATCATTTCACTGTCTGTTGCCATTTTCCTCTATTATTATACTTTCTGTCTTCTTTTGTTTTATTGCTATGATTTTGTAAATCTATCTAGGTTTCTGAAAGTCAAACTCCCGAGGAAAATTAATAATTGATGTCACAGGGCTGTACAAACTGAATTACACACATCACATTTTACTGTTTTCCACTCACGTAAAGGTTCTGTTCTGTTTAGAGATCCAAACTTGGCCTTCAACATGTATAGGAAGCCTGTTAAGGTCTCCAGGACAGTTGGGGATTTACTCTGTAATCCTCATACTAGCCGCTCAAAGCTGACGCTGTCAAACTCTCCCCCCCTGGGATGTGTACGGTGTACTGTCCCTTGTTGGTGGAGACTTTTAGAAGAAGTAGAGAAGAAGAAGTGGAAGGGCCCAGTACATTACTTCTTCGCTGCCCCCGCCCCTCCCACCCCACGCCTGCCTAAACATTTCTGATGATTAAAGTGCACCGCAGTTAAAGGATTAAAAGGTCATATGTTTTATGATACAGCTTGTAGTCGCTGGTCGCAGGCCTCTGCCACCGTCCCACTAAAGCTCAGCTGTGTCTGAGCTGCTTTCATTTGCTCACATCAAACCATGTTGTTTACGTGTCTTTTTGTTGTTTACGGCGGCGGGGCAGAAGACACCGCGCAGGGTTAACGGATTGGGTGCTATCCTCTATATGTCGTCACCCTGGCTATTGGCAATATTAGTCTGATATTTAGAGAATTCCATGAGCTCAACGTTTCACACAAGGCACCAAGACCAGGCTACAGGACTGGTAGCCTGGTCTTGGTGCCTGGTGTCTAATAGGCCATTTCTTTCCGTGAATAGGCTAAATCCCTAATCTACAAACTGCCCCTATTCATGGCAATCACTGCTTTATGCTCTGTGTGATGGAAAATCTGAGGATACCGAAAGTTGTCTAGGTTGGCAACATTCTCTGTATACACACACACACACACACACACACACACACACACACACACACACACACACACACACACACACACACACACGGACTAGAATAAAAACATTTAGTGTAAGACAATAAACCATCCAGAATTAAAGAGACAACAGTGCTAAAGAAAGCAGAAAGAAGAGAGAGAGAGAGAGAGAGAGAGAGAGAGAGAGAGAGATTGGAGAGATATGCTGCAGATAAGAACCAGCATGCGCTCTAAAACGTGCACGTCCATGCCAACAGCATGTGACTCCACTCAGACGGTTGTACCACGACAGGGATGCTTGTGTGTGTGTGTGTGATTCCCGAGTGTGCACGAGACACACAATAACGCATTCATCAGCCGGCCCACAAAGTGAAGCCGGGCGTTTTAGAGAGTGTTCTTACCTCTCATTAAAAAACGTATCCAACGCACTGCTTATGGCAATATTAGTCGTTATATACATTGGATATGCCCCTTATTTACATTTAATTTTTTTTACATGTACAGCATTTGGCAGAGGCTTTTATCCAAAGCGACTTACAATTAGTTTGTCAACAGTTAAACTGGTTAACCACCAGCTTTTGCAAGCAGATAACATTCTCTTAGAATAAGGACAGCATCGTGTAACAAGGTTACTTAACTTGTGCATTTGCACATTACTCAAAGGTTTATCATTCACTCCTCAAAACAGTTAGTAATTACAATAATCAAAGTTGTCATTCACACTTCAAGTTATTCATTCGTACTTATTTTCACCTCCCTTGGTGCCTGGCATACTTACTCAGCTGTACGGCTCTTTTACTTACATACTGTGTATACTGTATTTATATTGTTTATATTTTTAATACTTGACTTCTTATCTTTCTTATATTTAGAGTACGTTTGATATGCACCAACACCAAAACAAATTCTTTGTATGTGTAAAAAACGTACTTGTCAATAAAGCTTTTTCTTATTCTGATTCTGATTCTGATTCTGACTTATAACCCAAAATGGGAGATACACCCGAATAAGGTTTGTGTATGATTTTGGAAAAGATATCGCTTGAAGTTTTTTTTAAATAAAAGCTGTCATGTTGTATATGTGGAAGCATCAGTCACAAACAATGTGGCCTACTGTATCTTTCACACCTTTGCACAGTTCTGGGCAGAAACACCTGACCATTGGAAAAAAATATCGTTTTACTCTGTAACATTCTTTTTTTCTTTACAATTTTGTTTTACTACAGCTCTGCGTTAACTTGTTTTTACATCACCTTGAAATCGGCAACATTGACAGAATTATCCTTAACAGCAGAGACTCAAAGTGGAAATGACCCATGACCGTGAGACCCGTGTTTACGCCTACATTTATGAGCGCGCTTTTCAGGACAGGACGTCAAATTGCCGTGTCCAAAAGTGCACCGAGGGAACCGGGTTCACCTGCACTGCTCCAGTGTGGGCAGTGGCCGTGTTTAGCGGGTTGGCAAGTGCGTGGGATGTGGGTTAGTCTCATCCACCTCACTATCGCTCGTCTGCTGAGGAGCATGCAGGCACTGTATGTTAATGCTGTAGGCTATAGCAGAACGCGTTGCAAAAGATACCTCTCCTTTTCCCCCCCGGCACTGTCTATGTTTAAAGTGCTGTATTGCCTAAATGCAAGGAGAAGTAGGTCATGTGTGATCAATCAAGCTAGCTAACACATCTTCGTGGGCTCCCTAAAAGTTCCTGAACAAGTAAAGGTACCACCGGAATCAGCCCCAGCTCCTCCGGTGGCAAAGCAAATGGCTCTTGAGTTCTTTCTGAAAAACCTTCTTTGATTCACTCCATAATCCATAGTCTCTCTTTCCCAGAAGCAGGTGGATTGGCTCTGATTTTACATTAAAAATGATCACACAGCCCCGTCTTTAAAAGTGTTAGATCTTCTGGGTACAATAGCCTAGCCTACACAATAACATACATGTCCATACAACATTACTATTATTATTATTATTATTATTATTATTATTATTATTATTATTATTATTATTATTATTATCTCAATGTGGATATCAAACTGTGGGGAATGTGGTGGGTCATTTGGGTTTATGCGTGTCGTATCCGTATCTTTAACACACAGGACATTAGCGGTGAGTAGGCTACTGAGACACTTTGAGACAGGTCACACCAGATATTTATATATTTATAAATATTTGTTTTTTGGGGTCGTGCCTCAACATTTTTGAAAACCACTGGATTAGTGCTTCTTTGTCCAACTTTGTCCAATCGCGTACATTTGCACTTTTCCTTAAAAAAGTAGTCTAGTCTAGAGGGGAACAACCCAACGCTATAATCCGTTTTTAAGCATTTATGCCCAACGAAAATCCAACCAAACCAAAACGACCTGGTCTTAAATAAACCATTGTGTCGTCTAAATCCAATCTCTCAGATTAAAAAAATTAATAAACCTAAATGTTTACCATTTTATTTTATTTTCGTTCGTCGTGCCAGCCTACCAGTGTGACGTCAGGACCCCAGTAGGCTACTTGCCCGTGCAGGAGTCACTCCGCCCCTCCAGAGCTCCGTCTCCCCCCCCCCTCCTCCTCCTCCTCCTACCACCTCCCCCTACCAGCCGTCTCCTGCCGACGCTCAAATATAGGCGCTCCGTCTGTCTGCGCGGAGATCAGCTTCTCCCTTTTGCTTCTCCCTTCTCGCGTCGCCCCGTTTGACGGTCGCGTCTTTCGGGGGAAATATACTCGTCTGCGTGCGCTTATTCTCCCGTTTAAGACACTGAGAAATATGGAGAAAATGGCCCGACCTCTTCCAGCAAATCCAACTTTAGTGCCGCCGACGTACGGTGTGCTCAAATCTCTGTTGGAAAATCCACTGAAGCTGCCGTTTCATCACGACGAAGGTAAAACGCGTACAAAAAACTTTCTTGCAATAGGATTGGTTTCACGACTGTCTTTGGTTTTGACCTGTTTGGTTCCATTTTTTCACTGGAAACATTCATAGTTTTACACCATGGATTTGAGTGTTCGAAAGTCGTGTTTATTATAATGTCAAATTAGGGGTAGCAAAATATTGTTCTGTGTTTGCACATTAAATAATCGTGTAACGGTCCCTGAATCATATTTTTTCTCGACTGGATATAAGAGCCAACTGACAGGCAATACGAGCTGTAAACTTCATTAAGATATACCTTATACCATATATTAGAATTGCGATGAAGATAATAAACTATTAGTACTATTAGTAAGTATGTTTGTTTAGGTATTTATATTTACATTTACAGTGACGGCACATTAGACCAGGCATATTTGGGTTGTACCTGTTATTCTCGCTCCATACTCAGTCGACCCTAGAGGGCGCACTTTCTAGGCAATTTACGAGCACAGCCGTTGTCGTCGGGGCTGTATGTGTTTTGGTTTCACGTACTGCTAATGTATTGAATATCTCTTCACATCATGTACCTATTTCATTTATTTATATATCAAGACTGTGTGCGAACTACACCCCAGAATGTGGAAACCACGCGTGTAATAGCATGTAAAACACACCCACAGGCTATGGGAAAGACAAGGAGAAGAAGTTGGAGGATGAAGGCAGCGCGAGGAGCCACCCTCAGTCGGCCTTCCTGGGGCCGACGCTGTGGGACAAGACTCTGCCGTACGATGGGGACAATTTCCAGCTGGAGTACATGGACTTGGAGGAGTTCCTGTCGGAGAACGGCATCCCTGCGGGCGCGGGCCAGGGTGACCAGACCCTCCTGGGTGACCAGACACTCCTGGGTGCTCCCCCAGCGCAGCCCCGCGTCCCTGCCCCGTCGGCGACCCCACCCGCGGCGACCGGCCATGCCCCGTCCGTCGTGGACCTCAGCAGCAAGCGGGGTGTGGCCGTGGTTCTTCATGCCGGCACGGCACTGGAAAACTGCCTGCAGAGCCCCAGCAGAACAGGTATGGTGGCTAGTGCTAACATACTGTGCACTCTAAACCTTTAAGCTTCTGTGCCCCCTTTCAAGTATCGTCCAAGCCCAAGTACCCCTTCCCTTTACCGGACCACAACACAACAACTTTCACTATAACCAAAATAAGAGAAAAACATTTAAATGTAGGATTGGATCATGCAATACAATTAGGCAAGTATTACATAATGACAAGTATTACATGGAGCAGGTAGGGCTTAGGCACCTTGCTCAAGGAGGCTTACACGTAGGCCAACTCCGGGGCTCGAACACCCCATACCACAAGGCTATCCTGCCCGCTCAAAAGAGAGACACAGTTCTAGCACACTTTACACACAGTGTACACACCAGTGGTTCTCTAACTCTTTTGGCTTCTGTACCCCTTCCCACCCTTATTCCCTTTAGGATTTGGTCACATTAAAGAAGTAGGCCTACTCATGTATTCAACCGTTGCGTCAAACCTGCAAAATTACACGATAATATAAGTAAATTATTAAATGGCTCCAAGGGAAAACAGATCGTAATCTCATTGTCTATTTATAGGCCTAAATAGAAGTTGAAAATATAGGTAGACCACTGTTATTCTTACACGTACTGTGCTATTGTACTTGTCGCGTACCCCCTGTAGTGCCTCCAAGAACCCCTAGGGGCATGTGTACCCCCATTTGAGAAACACCGCTCTAAACAAAGGTGTCTCTCAGGAACAAATGAAACCAGTTGGGTTTATTATTACCGTGATCTTTTACATCTTCAAAGAGTATACATTTCTTTTACATTTTCCATGCGGTTTACTGTGTTTGTTATAATTTTCTTTATGTTACTGCTGTCTAGGAGATTCTGTGATGACAGTTATCCAGCAGAAAATAAGGGAGTCATAACTAGCGGCCCCATCGTTGTTTTGGGGGCCACTGCAGCCACAGACTTCCGCTGACACACTTCTGTGTGGAATTAGCCTTGTGGTTGAAACCAGTATTACAAAACGTTGACAGAGCGCATGCCCCTCGCACCCCCTGAGTTGCTCACACTCCTCTATACACCTCCCTCTGCAGTACAGCAGGCTTATAGGCTCACGCCTTCTCAACCCCTGCTGCCACATACGCTTTTGTTCCCAGCTTTTGTTTTTTTACAGCAGACATGCACAGCACATGGAGCAGTGTACCTTTAAGCTAGGCCAACAGTCTTCTGCTGCTAGCATGTAGCCATGGACTTTAAACATGGAGTGTACAGGTTTAAGTCCAAGGATGCTTGGATAGATCATGTGTGTTGAGGCATTTGAGTGTGTTTTTAAAGGTGTGTTTTGGTTGTGACAGTGTTGCTCACCATACTCACCACCATACTCTGTGTTGATGAATGCAGCTTCATATGGGCATTGAACTGAAAGAAAAGCCTTCTTTCAGCCTTCTATCCCAACTGGGAAAGATATGGCCCAATGGCCCAATAACCGGGCAATAGTTTTTAAAAAACTGTAATAAAGAAATATGCTATTACCAGTTACATTGAGCAATTGCGTAATATTAGAATGACTGGCCTGCTGCTGTAATTCATTTGTTTACAAGCAGTTGTAGGATAGTACTTTTACAACTACAAGTTGTACTAGTAGTTGTACTCGGCCTGGTATTCCTACTTCCTCATAGATGTTGTGGGTATTTTGTAGCAAGGAGCGGAGTGTCCCTTACCTCACATGAGAGACACCGGAACCTGTTCTGCCATGTGACAGAACAGGATATCATTCCCGCATATCAGGAGTTTATCTTCCCTCACGCACGATCCTCCCCCCCGCCAAATGCTCTCCATTTCCCCTCCCCCTCCGCACTGCCTAGCGTGTTGAGCCTAGAGTCTGGATTTGGGCACAGTTTGTACCCAGCGTTGGTTACGTGGTCTAGGATGTGCTCATGTCATGCGGCCCCTTGGATTTATTGATTCAGACGCAGAGAGTTTCAAACGGGTGTCAATTTATTTCTTCCTCTCGACAAGCACCAGTCACCATAAGCCTCATGAACACCGTGAAAACTACAGAAGAAAACAGAAAAAATACAAAATACTTCCATGTAGCTTCACAAATAATTGACACATAAATCACGTTCAGATATTAATCAGGTTTACACTCAATACAAATCATTTTAACTAATAACCAATATGAAATATGGAATGAAATACATTATAATTGTTAACAGAATATATTGCTTATTAACAGAATATATTGCTTTTATATTGATGACATGTGCAATTAACCCATAAACAAATGAAGTAATGACATTCTCTTTCCTTAAACAAAATCCCTTCTGATAATAATACACACTCTACACATTTCCTTAATACCTCATTCTGCTCTCCAAGGGCGCTAATCAAAGAGTTTCCGAGATCAGCTAGCATGCTCTCTAGCTCGACACACCTTCACAGTTCGGAGCTCTTAGAACTAACATGTATGAACAATACATGTTAGAAGATACACGTTACAAGAACAATACATGTTACAAGAATAATAAAGTAAATCACTATGTAAACTCTTTCTTTACAAGATTCAAATGGATGAACCTAATAAATAGCTAACGTGTTTACAAGTTTTTACCGTTCCTCCAACGATGCGCGAGCACCACATTTCGAAGAGAGCGTAACAAGACGTTTTTTATCACAAAACACATCCGAAGAAGAAAACGGCGCTTTTCATAATAAAAGCAGAACAGACCACAAGGTGACACTGTAGAACTACATTGTCTAATTAACAAGTAAATATAATAGTGTAGGAGAATATATTCTGCAATTAATCAGACATTTACATCATGTCATACAGTTCTAGCTAACGCTAGCGTCTGTCCGGCCCTCTTAACAACAACACCCAAAGCCTCTGTTCAACATTGTGGCCCTGGGAGCAGGTGATAACATTGTTGTTGTGTTCGTAGAGGCTATAACCTCTTGCTGCGCTGGTCAAGCGGACAGTGGAGAACGGAAACTGTAAGGGTTTGGTACCCGGTTTGGGTTCAGCAGTTCAATAGTTCATTAGTGTGCGTTTGGGGTCAGACAAATATGTTCAAAATGAGGTTTGAGCCGTCTAGACAAGCCTTCAACTGTCAACTGTCGAGCAATCAGCTGTCTCCCATTGATCTAAGACTTAGATCAATAGGAGACAGCTGATTACGTTTTTCTTTTTAACTTATTCTATGACTTAGAATCTAAGTCATAGAATACTCTAAAAATGTAGAAAAAATAACATAAACCTTATATATTCTCATATATATTAGGCAAGAGATTATGTACATTATACAGTATGTGTAGGCTACATTTACCTGACCCATTCATATGTTTGTTGGTCAGTTCTTGGATGTCGTTTCTGGTTTGTTTGTTATTTGTTGGATTTCCTCTTTGGGTGGCCCTGTCATGGGAACAAGGAACACATCAGACTACCTTTCCTCCAGCCTGAATAGGTTACAGAGGGGTTTAAGATGCCATGGGTCAACACATTTAGCTTGTGACTGTGAATTTTTAGACATCGTATTTTTACCCCAGTAATCAGGAGATCAAGGTGAGCGACTAAGTTGATTAGGCCGGGCTAGATAATTCCAGATGGAAGGTCGTTGTGTTACACTTCATGAGTCCTTGAAAGATTGTCACTGTCTGATGTTTTCATACCTATAGCTGCATCGCTGATGTTTCCATTTAGCTCGGCTAATTGTACAAAGGCACGCGTAGCACGTTTCAGCGCCCCAACAGCCACAGTTCTGAAACACAACGGTCCACAAAATGGCTTGTGACTGTTGGGGTAGAGAGCGGTGTACCGTTTTGTTTTTTTAAGGGACGAGGTTTTTGTTCAACATTTCCCTTTCAAGTTCAATAGATTTGAAGCTCATCATAGGTCTGGGTTCCTCTAACTACACATAAACTTGATCTTGTCTGAGGTCTGACTGACCTCATATTCTCGACTGTGCAAAGAAGGCCCTAGTTTAGAAGCGGGTTAAGAAAAGACTGCTTTAAACTGCAAATGCCTGTTGTTGATTTTACGCTACGAATGACCGAAGGCCATTTGTCAGTTCCAAGTGCAGAGATCTGGGTCACAATATGTGAGACGACAGCTAGTTCAACTGCTTTTCCAGACTATTGTTGTTTTTGTACTATTGTTTTTAAACTGTTGTTTTTATAAGTGCACCCAGGGTGTTGCCCCCTACCTCAGGTTTTTTAGTGGAGAATACGTGTATTACATTTACCCTTACTGCAGGAAAATGAAAACTAGCATCATGAACCATCGGCAACTCAATTAGGTTGACCAACTGCCATGTCATAACATGTAATCTTCCACTGCTGTTCTACAACATGCAGTTAAAGTGCAAGATCCCAGCTCCAGCAGCTGACCAGGCATAGTTGTATGATGTTCTTTTTTTGTGATTCTCAAATCTTTACTGGTGTGACATTACCACCCGGTGGTTGGATCATGTCACTGCATTTGCACACAGTTCAAATCCATCTTATTTTCCCATTCAGATTTCTTTTTTTACTCCTTTGATAGTGGAGTTCAACAGTTAAGACGATATTTTATAGTGTCTCAGTACCTCTTTTGGCTTTTCCCCCCCATCAGTTTTCAACCCCTGACTACAAAACGGTATACATTGTCCATCCAGTGGTAGCATGGTCAAAGTATTACGCTAAAATAAACACCTCGCTCATCACATGATGTCATTTCCTGTAAAGGTAGCCCTCTAGCTACACAACTAACTGATTATATTTTTCCCCTCAGCTGCAGCCCCGCCCCTGGCCCGCGACACCCCGAGCCCCATCGACCCAGAGTCCGTTCAGGTGCCGGTGGGCTATGAGCCCGACCCGGCGGACCTAGCGCTGTCCAGCGTGCCGGGCCAGGAGACCTTCGACCCCAGGAAGCGCAAGTTCTCCGCGGAGGAGTTGAAACCGCAGCCCATGATCAAAAAGGCCCGCAAGGTGTTCATCCCGGAGGACCTCAAGGTAAAACCCCCCTCCCCCCCAGGGACTGTGTTATGCTTGGAGTGATGTCACGCCGAGTCAGAAAACCAAGATGGACGCCTCCAGGAAAGCTTTCTTTACTGTTGACGCGTGGAGCAGCCATCTTGAATTTTGAACTCAGGGTTGAGGTTCCTCCGACTTTCCGAGTCGGGAATCCGACTTCAGGGGGCGTTCCAGTTGAAATTTCTGACTGGGAACTCCTTGTACAATTCCGACTTCCCAGTTCAAATGGAACGCACCATTAGTTTCTCATTTTCAAATAATAATAATAATAGGACATCATGAACATTATTATACTTAGTCGAGAAACCATAGCAACTAACAATGCACTTTAAGAGAAACTAGTGAGAAACCAAAATGCGTAGCAGACAAGGCCCATTTAAAGTAATAACGGGTAAACTTTGCTATTACATTTTTCAACCCATTAAAAAAAGCTATAACCTCCCTATCCACATAATACCTGACGCACTGACAATGCAGCTCACAAGGCTGTTTAACTGTTTCAATATAGAGAACTGTAAACTGTCCATTTGACAAGGCATCAGCAGGCATGTTAGCGTGCTAGCACGGATGCTCGTGTGTGTGTGCCTTTGGATGTGTCCTAAAAAAAAAACCCCACTTGAATCCCTGGGTCCTTTGTGAAACGCTGCAGGACGACCGGTACTGGGCCCGGCGCAGAAAGAACAACGTGGCGGCCAAGAGGTCGCGAGACGCCCGCCGCCTGAAGGAGAACCAGATCGCCATCCGGGCCGGCTTTCTGGAGAAGGAGAACGCAGCGCTCCGCGTGGAGGTGGCCGACCTGAGGAAGGAGCTGGGCCGGTGCAAGAACATTATGGCTAAATACGAGGTTCGACAGGGGTCCCTGTGATCCTCCACACCCCATCCCCCATCACCACCTGTCCTTAGCCTACCCCATATTGGAAGGACAATAAGTCTCTGTTTGTGGTACTTCCCTATTGTCTCCACATCTCCCTCCCTACCTGTCTTTCCCCAAAGCAGAATCCATTTTCAGAGTAATACAACTATAACTATATTTTCAAATTGAATTATATATATATATATATATATATATATATATCTACACAAATCCCTCCTAACTACAGTATGATGTGTTATTGAGCCATTCCCCAACATCCCTATTGCTGTTGTTTATTTTGTTGTTTGTCTTTTATTGTCAGACCAATTTTACGTTGGTAAAAACCCCATCCTCTACCGTTTCATACTATCTGTGAACCGTACACTCTGTTCAGGTGTGAGTCATTCCACCATCCTGTACAGTAATCATTTCTTGCCCTTTAAGAGGTGAGTTAGTCAAATACTGGTGGTCGAGTCCATTTTCACTTTCATTTCTTTCACAGTATTTAACTTCTATGGATTTCATTGCATTTCATGTATTTGTATTGCTGGAGGAATGCTGTTATGCTAGCTTGCTAGTAGTCCATTATTGATATGTAGACATTTTTATTTTATTTTTACCATGACACCAAGCAATAACCCTGTCCATTGAAAGAGCTTGTATCTATTTAGCTACTGATATGTGTCTGGTATGTTGTTTCTTCACCGCCTATTTTGATCGAACCTCTCTGCACTAATGCGTGTCGCACAATCTGACCTGATCCAATGTTTCCACTTACAATCTAATCTCAAGGAGGTTTATAGATTTATTTCTCAAATTAAAGATTGTTTTTATTTGTATATATGTTAAAATATAATGATGTTCATTATATGTTTAGTCCGTATTCAGGTGTGATTTCTTTGAGCGAACGCATCCATTTAGCTGTTTTGCAAATCATTTCGCAAAGTTGATTCTATTTTGCCGTTTGTCTTTTAAAGCATGATTAACATGTGTTTCCTCAATACAGATGTCTGTAAATGGATGGATATGAATGTAAAAGCTGTTGGGAAGAAGAGTTGGATGGTGTTGTCCAATACTGTGGTTACCCCTATTCATTTGTTTACTACAGACCAAACTAGTCACAGCAGAGAGGACATATTGGTTACAAAAGACATTCTATAAGACAAAATTCTATTCTATAAGTTGATCTTTTTGTAATGTATTATCCTACCTAGCCGAATATGTATTTAAAAGGCACAACAGATCCAGAATTATATAATATACAACTATAACCTGCAGTATTTTCTATATTAGATATTGTAGTTTGGTATATAGTGATTTGTGGATATTCAGCTGCACCCAAAACATTGTGTTATTACTAGAAAGACACTCCACCTCATAAGTAATTTTTGTGAGTTTAACTTGCGTCAAGTTGGGCAGAAACAATAAAAATAGAGCCCAGAGGAGAGAATGTATGCTACCTTATGCTCTTTAGTGGCTAACTGCCACAATAACTACGCTTAAAAATTCCACTTTGTTCGTGTGCTGTTTTTTTGATACCCCATTTAAGCTCTTAACATGAAATCCTGCCCTCGCTTCGCAATATGTCATCCCGAGTCGTTAAAGGGACACTCCTTTAACCTATTTTTATTTTAGCCATACCCAGAGCCTTAGCTTGTTGTGAATCAATGTCTGCTATGTGGATGGCATTAAGTTGCTATAAAGGAAGGGAAACTCTACCTGACATCTTTATGCCGCTCTGTGTGTGTCTCCCCCACCTGGAAGGTAGCGGTAGTGAAGGGCTGCACAGACCCCATCCATAGATGGATGTTGTATGTTTACACGATGTGAATATCTTGGCTTTCCTTTGGTTGCACCTTGTTTTTTAGTTTATCTGCACACATACAGTATATGGAAAAGATGCATCCCTTGTGATGTTAAATGCATATACTGGTATTTATGTTTTTGATGGTTTTGATCCCAATGCTTACTGTTCTTATAAACAATCTGCTTTTAGCGCATGTAAATGTGCTGTTTGAAATCAAGGATAAAGCCAGTATTAGTCCATACGTATCCCAAAATGACCTCACTGTAGAGTGATTTCACTACCTCACCCGCAAATGGAAATAAATCACCATACTTCTTAGTCTATTTCAGTGCCTTGAATACACTGACTGTTCCCCAGTCTCATCACAGCGCCACCTAGATTGGTTCAGAGCTGCACTGATGTGCTATTAGTGCATCAAAATATATATCTTATAGATAATTACTTTCATTATCTCAGACATGGCAATGGACATTAAACCATTGTATTCAAGGTAACACTAACAGTCTGTTTCAGAGTGTAAAATAACAAAACAAAACAATGGAGTATTCTGTCTTGTATGTCGTGGAATGGATGGATAACATTTATTTGTGGTGTTCAGCCTTTGACCTCTGTAATTTGTAGTGTCTAATAAATGCTTTATCAATTCTTTATGTCATCAATGTCATCTTTCTCTACGTTCCCATGGTGTTTTTGCAGGGTCGCAAGATGATTTCAAAATATTTGTATTTATATATATAATAGTATGTAGTCACAATCATTTTGTCTTGATTAAAACTTTTACAAATTTTTTATAAAAAAAAAAAAAAAAAGGTATTATCTTTTTTTAGCACCCATTATTGTAGAGCGATTCAAAGTACGTAGCAACGGTACACAGTTAAGTGTTTCTTTGTTACAATAATGCACAATTTGGGAGAACTTCAAGTATTGGATCTTTCGATTTTTATTGTCACATTTGAAAAGTACATTTCAGTGTGGAGGAGCAATAATGTTTATAGCACCATTAATTAAACATCCAGTGAAATAAACACTTATTTTTTTAATCTTACAAAGGCCAGGACAATTTGATCATCAAAAACAAGTTAATACAAATATTACAAAATAGAGTGGTTAAGAAACCAATGATACATTCCAGAACATCCACAGGTAAAAATATAAAATAAAATATACCATTCAGAATTACACAGTTCAGTTACAAAGAGCATTAGGGGACAGTGATAACCACAGATACTTCACTTATCACGAAACACGGGGCCATTAGGAAAATCAAAGACGAAATCGCCCCCTAGTGGCAGAATATGTGGGCTCAGGAAAATTACTGGAAATGTAATACTGCGCTTCATACTTACACCACAGGGGGCACCATGTCTTCAGTTACAAGATATGAAAAGATCATGATTGGGTGGAAGAGCCATGTGTGCTTGGATTCCCAAATGGATCATACTCCCATGAACAAGTTCACACAAAGCTCCGTCTCTGGCTAAAAATAATAATTTGGCCTAGAAAATAAAAGTGCCATCCCATCGATACAGTGTCTGAAAACATCTCCAGAAACATCTGACATTCAGTTTCCTACAATACGTAAACAGAAAATGATATTTACAGAAATGTAAATATTTGCGGTCGTTGCCTTATTTGGGTGCCTCAGAACGTGACGTGTAATTGATCTATAAAAATAAATAGACTTAAATCAGATAAATCAGGGAAAATACATCTAAACAGGTCATTCTTAACGATGGCTCCATTTGCCTACATTTAAGTCAACCGCCCCAAGTCGCATTAAAATGTGCTCCTCACCTTTCACCCAATTCCCTGCATTTCCCCAAGAGAAGGCACCAGTTCCCCATGCAGCAGTGTCTTGACGTCAGACCATTAGGGGCTACCGATTAAAGCCTGCTTCAACGCCACCATTGCTCAAATCACCAGTTAAAACCCACATTCACAAATGACGCAGCCGTGTAATGTGGCTTTGCGTCGGGTGATACACAAGACTTCAAATACGTAGAACACAAACACGGCATACAGGCCAAAGGGGAAATTACCAATGTGAAAAAACGAAATGTACTCGTTTTGTTCCAGCAGAAAAAAACAGCATTGTAGCAAGTTAGCTTCTGACTGAGCACACCGTTAGGTAGGCATCTTAAAACAAAAACAAAAAACAAAAAAAAACACACTCCTCCACCATGTTAGAAAACGGTAAACAATGCGTGGTCATTTCTTGTAAACCAGCGGTAAATATTTCTGTAAAGCCACCGCTGCAGCCATTGCTGGGCAGTTCAGGGGAGGTGACGCACTCTGGGGCGGCGGTGAGGGGCGGGTGTCAGGAGTCCAGAAAGGCGTCCGTGCCGGGGTTCCTGTAGAGGTACTTCCAGATGGCGTAGTAGTGCACGGCGGCAGCCAGCGCCACGAAGACGTGCCAGATGGCGTGGGCGAAGGGGATGACACCGTCGGACTTGAAGAAAAACACGCCAAGGCAGTAAATGAGGCCGCCGCAGGCCAGCTCGTGGAGGCCCTCGGTGTTGCTCTGCACGGAAACAACGAGAACGGGGGACTGCGTCTGATCTAATGTGCTCGTTTCAAACAAGTCGCCACAAGGGGGCAACAGAGGCCAGAGAACAAGAAATAAAACGATCGTTGCCATTGCCTTGATGCTGCCACTGCATAAAAGTACACACAACCCCAAAGCGTGCCTTATCCATGGTTATAAAAAGGGAGCGGGTGTGATTTCTTATGACACTACCGACAAACTATGATATGATGTGAAATAACATAAGTTAGTTTAAAAGATGAAGCACAATTGCTTGGGAATGAATGATTATAAAATCGATTCATACAGCCATGAAAAAAATTAAGAGCACATTTTAAAAAAAATATATATATAATATCCATTTACAATTACTTCTATATTTAATACATTTATATATATTTTTTTTTTACATTTTTGATATTTATATGATTATATTTACAAGAATATGCATGGCTGTGTTTTATTTGTATAGTGATGAATTACCATTGATGCCATGACCGATGCAGGGAAAAATCCCATCGTTAGATAGAAGGCCAGCTCAACAATCTTATACCTGGAATGGAAAAAACAAAAACATTACATTCATGTCCAAACCTCTATGTAAATGCAAAATTCAAGCGCAAGTGTCCACACCAACATACTACCAGAAGAGACGGCGATCCGTTTTGTAGACACAGAAGTACGTTTTTGGGAAGCCGATGTCAAAATCAGAGGTGGACAAATACAAATCTGACCGCCGACTGATAAATGCACGTACAAATAAGGTACCGGCCATGAGGCAGAAACATACAGCACAACACACAAGGTTACAGCCAAACCTCAATAGAAAAGTAGGCAGGACAGTAACCCAAAGAGCTAGTTCAGCTAGCTAGCATGCTAACGGATATTTCTCACAGATCCAGCAACAGAAACCTACATAGTAATCACGCAGGACGGGTCAATACAGATTGCTTTACCAGATGAGCGGGAACATAAAAAAAAAAAAAAAAAGGGGACCTGCAGGACGGGAGAAACACAATCAAGCCTATAATTATCTAAATGAACTCACTTTTCATGGTAGTTGAAGACGTATATGGTACCAGCAGCAGCCATGAGCCAGACGAACCAGCGCATGTGCACGGCCAGGGGGCCAAGTTCACGCAGGTTCAACCTGAGGACAACGGAAAACAACGGCCCCCTCATTCACATCTTGTACGCTTCCATTTATAGGTAATCCACCGGAAGCGCGGTTATGGGCGTAGAGCGGCTGTCCATCGAGACTCACCAAGGTGTGTAGGAGGCGGCAATGAAGAAGTAGATGGCCACTCGGTCACACATATGGAAGCAGTGCTCCACAGACCTACAATGGAGACGCAAGACAGGCTCTGATCCACAAGAAGACCCCAGAACACTAAGAAGTAATGCGACGATAGATCCATAGATATTATTTTTAACAAGCTTCCTCTTAACTGATAGATAATCTGCCCTTCTGGCTGTTTGCTGATGATATTTAATATTCTGTATGTCATTCCATAGCGATGCAAACCACCCTTTACGCAGGGGGGGCATCCTTGAGCAAGATGCCTATCCCCTATCTGCTCCATGTAATAGCACCATGTAACTGTAAGTCGCTTTGGATAAAAACGTCTGTAAACCGCATCCCGATGACACAAGCCC
>JAODLI010009311.1:0-26419 GCA_027575585.1 Percopsis omiscomaycus | reverse complement strand
GAGCAGGTAGGGGTTAGGCATCTTGCTCAAGGATGCTTACAGGTAGGCCAACTCTGGGGCTTGAACCCACGACCTTCAGGCTAGACCACTAGACTATCCTGTTCCTCTCTACTCCCCGCTACAGCGCTCCTAGGCTGAAACTGCTCTCTACCCCTCCCTCTACTGCTATGTTTCAAACAGAAACAGTGAGCCGGGGAATACATGTGGGTTCTGGGGGTGCTAGTCGGGAGTGTACCTTTAAATAAATCATGCTTTCCTCCTGGAATACTTACAGTGGCCACAACTGAGGTTTGACTTAAGGCAATCTACACTAAAAGAAGGAAAGCAGGCTAGTGGATTGGTGCATTTAAGCGAAGCCAGTGAATGGAGCAAGCTGGCTGAGTAATAACTCACTGACAGACCAGCAGAAATCCTTCCATTCACATGGCCTTGCTGCCTCTAAAGGGAACGGCTGTGTAAATGTGCGTCTGGGTGGGTGAATGTAAATAGTACAGCCTCCTGCTGACTCAGCCCTTCTTTGAGAACTCTTGGTTGTGAATACGTGTGTGTCCGTGTGTTCGTCCTCATGCTCGAGTATGTGTGTGAATATTTATAGTCTATGGTGAAGATGTGCTTGGTACATGCAGCTGTTTAACCCTTCCAGTCTGTCGGCCTAGTTACTGTAGGTCTTGGCCGAATGCAAGGTGAGTAGTGTGTGCTGATTACAATCTCACTCACACACAGAAATGTACAGAACAGAAGAGGTATTGTTCTTGGGAGATGCCACAAGGAGCATCTAGGGAGAGGGGGAATGAAGTTCTAAAAGAGAAACTTGCTTCCTATAATGCAACAGACCAGACCTACCCATAATATATTACCGATGTATAGTGCTTAAACTAGGGTAATTTACCAATGACTTGAAGTTACCTCTGAAGAAAAGGTCAAATTACAGACGGTCAGGTCATCAGCGCACTACTGCTCTCTACAGGCATATATGGGGAATTACAGATAAAACGAAATCCTAACCGAGGCGTTTAGTGGCATTCCTGTTTCACCAGACTTTGCATAATAATCTGCATTCAGACTTCAGAGCCACAACCTAGAAACAATATGGATTTTGGATAATAAAACAAAACCTTTTAAACAAGTTTTACAAGCTAAATAGTTTCCATCCTATTTTCTAACCAAGAAATATGCCTCCCTTGGCTGCAACACCATACGACTTATCATGAGGGGCATGCTGTTTGAATCAAATGCTTTAGTTATTGTATGTCAGATTGGACTGATGTTGACTGGCTACTCAATTATCCTGCTCTCAGCTCTCGCCAGGTGTTGCTACTCTTTGTCCCTCCGCACCTTGGAGACAGAGCAGCTTGATCAATGATATTGATGAGGAGATGCTAATAGCAGATGCTAATGGGGCCAGTATGAATAACAGGCCAGGGAACAATTGATCTGCAGAGTTAGCAGCTATTGCTGGAACCGCTGATTCAACCGCATAGTTGGGGTAAAAGTGCCACTCTTTCTCAGTGTGTGTAGGGTTGGGGGGGCGGTAGTAGGTAACATTTTTAACATTGTATTTTTAGACTTAAACTTCGATACTGATAAACAGGCTGCAATGACAGCACTTTGAGATCTCTGATGAAAAGTGCATTATAAATTAAATGTATTATTATTATTATTATTATATTGATTTTCTTCTTAACTTACATATCTCAAAGTTAAAATAGATTTGCGCTATTTTTGAAGCTTGAATGGCTCACACTCAAGACTATCGTTAAACTCACACTAAGATGTAGGCCTATATGCGTTAAGAAAATATATTTGATATCTGTAAATTGTAGGCTACATTTCACCTAGGTATTGGCCTATTACTGATGATAGCCCATTTCCTCTGCATGAGTAGCTTACTTTGATTACAGTAAACCGAGTTTGGAGTCAATAATAGTTGACTCACAATAATTCGAGCATAGTTTGAGTTAAACTGATTTGCATCTTGTCTTAATCCAAAACACCCTTGAAGTAGTAGGCATATTCAAAACCTGTTGTCTTGTGCAGTGTTTTAATAATTCATCTAGAGAAAGTGTTTAGTTATGTTAAACGACTACATTTGTAGCAATTCAAACACCTAATTATACTGTCTTTGATATGCTTTTCCACTGCAGGAACTTGCGGCCGTTTTAGAGGGGTCGGCACCAAACGGCGGTTTTCCACTGATGGAACCAACCTTGTAGGAACTCTTTCGGGGCCGTTTTCGTGGCCGAAACTAGGACCGGGGTATGTAGCCTACTCAGCGGCTCTGAAAAACTGCTGAGTTCGGTGCTAATTGGTTAAACGCGACGTGAGTGAAAGACAACAAGCGCCATTATATTCATTTATCAAGTAGCCTAATTACAGCTGCCATGAAGCAATTTAATTATGAGCAACTTTAGAGCAACATTACGGTAGTGTTTATATCGATTCATCTAAATATGAAAATTATTTGCTTTTCACTGAAAAAGAGAAACAACTTGACAACATAAAGGGAGTTTTATTGATATTTTATAATTTCATTCTTTACATTTTTAATTGTTTATATGCCTATACATTCATCCAAATCCTTTTGTCTCTTGACAGTGTGTTCGGCAGCTGTCTGGTCAGTATAGTCTTTGTGCACTCAACAAGATATCTCCACCATGTTGGTCTTCATTCTTTGATAAAGCTTAACCCTTCTCTGTATACTACACAATTCCTTGTGTACAGTACTGTACATACAAATACATTGGTTTTGGTATTGGGAGATTTAGCTCACAGCTGATATGGCATTGTTTCTTCTTTTAGTTACAAAATCCACACATCTCTTGCTATACTTAAGTCATAAATACAGTATATATTATAATCATTCATCTTGTGCTGAAATCAAAGTTGTGTTGCATTCAATTAAACAAAAAAACATATTCCTCAATAGCAATAACATACAACAAGCTTCTCTGCAGTGTTTACAGTGATTTTAAATAGATTTTTTATGTCCCTGATAATCTCGGTACCAGAGCGTTTTATTTTTTTACAATGTTGGGGAAAAATGGGCAATAACCTGGAACTTGTGTGTGTGTTTGTGTGTGTGTGTGTGTGTGTGTGTGCATGTGTACAGTACACTAAAACCTGGAAACACAGAGATATTTAAAACAACAAAAAGGCTGCTAATATACCTTGTGAGTCACCTCTTACATACATAATTACTCAGTCAGTCATTAGCTGTGCTTATTGATCACATGTACAATAAAGAACACAATACCACAGGAATCGACAATAAACTCACTGCTACACACCAGCTGGCAATCCCTCCTTTATATGTATGTGTATGCATGTCCCCCCCCCACACATGCTTCCTATTAACAAAAATTAAAATTAGCACTAATTACTGAACTAAAAAATAGAACACATTGAACTAATTTAAAACTACTAACAAATAAAACTGTATTGGAAAGTGGCACTGTAACTAAAATACAAACTATGGTAACCTTGGTGTGTGTGTGTGTGTGTGTGTGTGTGTGTGTGTGTGTCTGTGTGCGCGCACGCGCAGAATATCCCATCAATCTACAGGAGCATGAGGCAAACAATTACAATAATCATAACAATCCTAACCGATTAAAAATCATGTCTGAACAGAATAGATAGAAGACGGTAGACCTATATTCTGTCCAGTGGACGGGCACGTGTAACGTCATATGCGTTCTATATCACACGGATATGCGGAGGGTCCTGTCAGCCAGCCAGTCGTACGCTTCAGAAGTTGAGAGTCTCTGACATCATCTTCCACCAGTCCATCAGTTCCTCCTTCTCCTCCTCCTTCCTCTCCATCAGAGACTCCAGCTCAAAGTCCACCTTGAAGGAAGAGAGAGAAAGAGAGAGAGAGAGAGAGAGGGGAGGGGTTACAGGCAAGAAAGGGGAGGATAAGAGTGCCAGAATAAGAACAGCCGCCCATTCCAACGTTTTCATTCCCTCTTGCCGCCGATACTAAATTATTGTCCTCCATTGGCTGGCAACAACTGGTTTTCTGTGTCCAGTTTGATCAGCAGAGGGCATTAAAAGTTGGGCTTATGGGCTTTAAGAGTTTTGTGAATTAAGACTGTCCCTGTTTACAATCAGGAGGTTACCCTTCTTCGATAGCACTTTAGGTTTAGTATTTGGTCATTTAGCAGAAGCTTTTTACCCAAGGCGACTTACAGAGAATCATAGAAACCATCAGCAGGGAGTGAAACAACCAGACCGCTAGACTACTGTATCTTACCCTTGTCGCAGGGCTGTAGGGAATAGCCACTTTCTTGATGACTGTCAGGTAGCCGGGGGCAGAGGCTGCCACCTTGTAGTTGCCTGGAGCCAGCAGGCGCCAATAGTCTCCGTCTTTGGCTATAAATCAAAAAATCATCTCATGAGTTTTTATAGGACAACAATACTTATGAACTACTACTACTGATGCACTACTGATGACAACCTCTAGAGGGAGCCATTCCATGTTAAAGTTACACTCCTTGATGGCATTATTGTGTCGCCAGAGCCACAAAGCTATGCCCAGTGCACAGTATATGTTTGAAATACAACTGTGGATGAAAGTGTACATGTGTACACCCTACTGTTTGAGTCAGGATGTGTAACGTTTAGCTGGATGTTGGTACCTGTGGTGATATCATGGTCAATGCCTTCCACAGAGATTGTGGCATTAGAAATGGAGTTGCCCTGGAGATCACGCACAAAGCCCTTCACCCCACGGTGAACCTACGGATCACGCACACACACACACACACACACACACACACACACACACACACACACACACACAATGTATTAACTACCTGATTTGTTAACCAGCTACATTCGTATAAACAGCAAAAAAAGCTAAATCACATAATTAAATGAAGCTGTTTGTATGGCAGCAGACGTTGTACCTACCTGTTCAATGTAGCTGACCAGTGAGTTGCGGTTCTGGTCCCAGTAGGACTTGAGCGTGTCTTCGTTCGGGAATTTCTCACAGCTGAGCTCCAGAGTGATCTCAAAGCAGTTGCTGCTGAGGTAGTTGAAATCCTGCATCCCTGTGAAAAAGGATTCCGATTCAGACATGCAGAAATAAACATGAACAATCAGACCAATCACAAACAGACAGTGACACCGCGCCTCACCCCCGGGCACGCTGTACCAGGCTCCCCCATTTGTGATGCCGTCGGCGAAGCTCGAGTCATCGTCATTCTTGCGGCAGGGAGGGCGCTGAGGGTCGGACATCAGGGGGTTATACATGGAGTAGGCCCGAGCCAAGGACTTGAAGGTTACATCATCTGGACTGGCACTGTACTCATGGGTGGAACCTTGGAGGAGGTAAAGATGCAGGGGACAAAAAAGCGTATTCTTCAGACAGAGTTCATAATAGTGAAAGGAAAACATTTTTTTTAAAGTAATTGCGTAACCTGCATCTGTGATGTATTAAGTGTTTCTTCTGGATAATAAACCACAGGGAATTATATAGAAAACACATAAAGAGCTTGTTTCCGTCAGTTGATGGAAACATGTGCTTAGTTTTAACGACATCGATAGTCTTTAAAACATGAATGCTAAATGGCTTCAAAGACACAAACAGAAATAACTGACATATTGTACTGGATATGACTGGACTGGCCTATTTTTAGGGATTCAGCATAAAATGTCTTTGTATTCTATGAAGAATCTCAATCTCTAGCTGCTGGTAAATGTTTCCTCTCTACAGTAGGTTTTAAGCGCCTCTGGGAGGCGTTATGTTATGTTGCAATCGAACACTGCAAGCTTTACTCCTGTGCTGAAATTTCTTTCAGCCATTCTAGCAGGGTCATTGTTATTGAGACCAAAGACACTAGAGAAGAGACTGGCCACTCGGCAGCCATCTTGGTTAACGCTCGCGGGCAGTTATTTCGGGCTAACAAGACTAGGCCCCTATCTAAATGAATGGGGAGAGAGCCATAACTGCACTTTCAATGGTCACTGGGACATAAAAACTGCATGTATAGAATCAGCAGTCAAAACTAATAAAAATGCTTAAAAAGTTTGGTGAATTAGAATTTTGGTGAAATAAGATATAAAAAGCGTTTTTATACTTCTACTACGCATGTGCAACGGCAGTGCAATCACACGATTGGCTTAATAGGTTTACCGATCTGCCTTTATATAGTAGTAAGACAATTGGCTCTTTTGGGGGGGGTGATATTTGTACAACTGCCATCTTTGGCACTTTTTTACTGTCTCTGTCTCTGCTACGGCCCTGTATGCCCCCTCCTATGGAAGAGAAAAGGCTACCTAATACAATATCTCGGGGCCAGTTTTAGAGTGGTGGAAAAGGGGCTTCAGTGCTTCTTTCCACCTTCAGTGTTTTGTCGTGTGTGTGTGTGTGTGTGTGTGTGTGTGTGTGTGTGCACGTGCATGTACTGTACCAGTGCGGGTCTCGTCATATGGGTAGTTGGCCACCACGTCACCGCCATGCAGGTTAGCAGACAGGACAAAGGGGATATCTATTATCCAGTGGATCACTGCCTTGGTCTCGGGAGCCAACTGAAAACAGCGGCAGCCCGTACATTAGTGAGCACACACAGACTACACAGCATAGAGAAAACACAGTTCATGTTCTGCATGCAGTTCAGATTGTACTCCAATAAATATTTGTAATTAAAATTGCACTGTATGATGCCTTCCACCATCTGTGTCTATTGCAATCTATGTGTGCTGTATGAATATGAGGGTGAGTGTGTGAGTGTGTGTTCTTGTGCGTTTGTGCATTGCGTGCGTATAACCTTGCTGTTTTCGTCCACAGCTTTCTTCATGTTTTGCAGCAGGTGATTGTTGGCTCCGCCCTCCCTCTCGTTGAGATAGATGATGCGATCCAGGTCGGGGAAGTTGCGGTTCAAGTCTACCCCCTGGGCGTTACTGCGGCCCACGAACCAGTCCTTGATCTCCCCAGGCTGAGCAGGAGAGAGAAAACACCATGGTTGACCAAGGAGGCAGTTCACGTTGGCAAAACAAAATTCTTTAGTATTCAAAGTATTTGATTCTATTTCCAAATATTATTTCAAAACCATGAGATTTTCTTGCGGCCCCCCAAAAGCGTCTTGCGACCCCTCAGAGGGTCCAGAACCCCATTTTGAGAACCCCTGTGACAGGGAGGCAAGGACACAGCATGTAAAGGTTCGGTTTAGGAACTGTTTGATGGTAACGTGGGCTAAAAACAACCCTACAGATGACTATGTTAAAAACATGCTATTTTCATGTAGCAGGTTCCATTTTAAAATAATAGCAGATACTCTCCAGCCATACAATGCCAGCAAAAATACTACAGTAGGTTTTAGGTGGATAGCAGCCTTATTGGACATTAGCAAAGTTGTAATGAGTTATCTTTGCTATGTGCTGTTGCCAATTATAACTAGCTAACTAGTTTATAACTAGCTAACTAGTTTATAACTGCCGCTGTGGCCTACTGTACGTGTCGGAACTAACGCAACGTCGCGCATGGGTAGTGGATGTGTTATTGTTTCAATGGTGGTGGTTGGTGCTCCCTTCATAAATATAGTGTATGTCTATATGTCTAACAGCACGTGTAGACGCTACCTGTGAAGCGGCCTTCTCGAAGCCATCTGGGTTCATGGAGGGCATGAGGTGGATGCGTGTGTTGTCGATGAGGTTGATGATGGTCTCGTTGCCTTGCTCGTACTGGTTACACAGGTACTGGGCCAGGTAGATGATCAGCTCTCGGCCTACCGCCTCGTTGCCGTGCATGTTACCGATGTATTTAAACTCTGGCTCACCTAGGGGGACAGAAATACTCATTCTTACAATTTGATGGTCAAATTCATAAAAAATAGTGACGACTCTCAGTTAATGGAATTTCAGATAATATGATATCAGTTGCTATGTAATTTATGAAAACAAAAGATAAAATGCATGCTTTTCTTTTCTTTCTTTTGCAGACCAATAAAATGGCAGTGTTGAATTTTTTTAATTGGCTTTAGCTAAAAAGATCAAATTGGAAACATGACACAGACTCTGACACTCTGACTCCTCAACTGAAAGGTCAAATAGAATTAAACCCCACTGCCTGTCTGCATGACTCCATTTGAACGACAATGACTAAAGGGCAGCTGATTTTTGTCACCAGTTGTTCTGCTTGGCTGTGCAAAGTGGTACAGCCTGTAATGCTTTAAGCCCAGTAGTAGTAAACTATTTTTCTCATTACTTGTTATTCTACCTCTCTAGTATGATCATTAAATAAATATTGTCACATAAATATTGTACTGAAACCAAGGTTTCAGTACATTGTAGTCCTTACTTTGGCTGTTTTATCAATAGTAGCCTTTACAGCTGGTGGTGAGAACACTTACAGGTTCTGAATTACATGCGGCTGCAACAGCAGTATAAAATAGCAGTATCCATAACCACTGCCATGACTAGAAGGCTTGTCATACAGTTGAATCATAAAACTGAAAATCTTCTAGTTCAAATTGAACGAAAATGCTATAAGAATGTACTTTCCATGCCTAAGAAATGGCATAATACAACTTATACAGGTCTTGTATGAGTATATTGCTACTACTATGATAATATCTCTAAATATAACTCCTTCCAGTTAGACGATTGCCCAATGTTGCCAAAATTAGATGTCAAAAACAACAAATTCAATGGCCATCTTTCCTGAAGGTGCAATTTATGGTGGTAAGACAACAATGACTGTTATCTTATTTATGCCAGAATGCTCTGAAAGGCTGAGCTTTAATTACCACCGCTCTTACATCTGTTTAATATATGTGCTAATTAGCTGTTCTAATATGCACATACACACACACTACTGAATATAAACTCACACAACCTGTTGTTTGGGGATTGTTGGGGAAGTGTGTGGTTCTGGCGGCGCTATAACGCAATCTGGGAGTGTAAAGTAACCTGTTCTCTCAAACAACAACAATAAACGTGAATGTGACCTGACACATTGACACATGTGAACTCACCACACACATTCAGAACACAGTCCAGATTAGCCATTTGAGAGCATACTCAAACTGGCCACATGGTGGTGCTATGATCAACAGTTATTTTCATCATTCACCTGTGTGTTATGAAATTATGAACTTTGATATGTATGTCGACTACCACCCGGAAGGGCGTGGGTTCGATCCTCAATATACTTTTAGGCATCCTTGAGCAAGATGTCTAACCCCTTCCTGCTCCTTATAATACTTCTCTGCAGCTAAATGACCTAATTGTAATTGGATATGACTATTGTTCAGCTTATCCATAGAATCTGTAACATGCACTACAAAGTGCACAATGTGTTATTCTAGTGTGTGTGTGTGTGTGTGTGTTTGTGAGGGAGAGTTTATGTCCTGGTGCCTCCACTCACATACAAAATACATGTACATACGGTATATACAGTACTCTACATACATACAGTACATCAAATCCAAAACAGCACTCCACCCTTTACTACAGCATACACATCTGGTCAAGTTATTTTTAAAACGTCAGCATCTGGTTTATCTCTACGTTGCTGCTAATGACTTCAAGGCAACAATTAACTCTTGCCCTTTCAAAGTCAATGAATGGTTTTAACAGGTTTAGAGAGTGAAGACTTTAGAAGAACGACAGTGTGCGCGCACACACACACACACACACACACACAGATAGAACCTTGGACACATGAGCACACACTAAATGAGTGACTATAAACTGTTGCCCAGATGTTAGGTATCAAGAGACCCTTTTATTTTATTTCTGAGGAAACATGTTTCACATTGTTCCCGTCCATGTGGGTGAGTAATATAATATAGAGCCATGTTCTCTTCCATTATTGTTTTTATTACCAGCTGGTAGACCGGGTGAATCGCCCACAATGCTTTTTTAGTCATGTAATGATGCACCTACTCTTGCTAATGGTCTTTAATGGTGTCTGTCTGACAGATAGACGGACATGCAGACAGACAGACAAAGACAAATTTGTTCGGATTTGGTGACTCTGCAACCTCTTTTGAGGCCATTCACTGGTTACCAAGGTGACAGGGTATAATGGCTGCTGCCGCAACGTCATAGGGTTTGAAGAGCTCTCAGTTAGCGTGGCAACCCGGACAGGCACAGGTGTTTAGGGAGACAAATTAAGTCAGGACTCCCGTCAGCACTCTCATTGTCTGTCGCTCCCCCCAATCCACACACACACTAGCCAATGACCCATGTAATAAAACCACTGCTCTTAATGAGTGATGTTATCAGATACCATATGGTACCAGGACAAACACACACCAGCACGGATAGCATACACACACGTTCTATCTGTATGGAAAGGTATGATTAATGGAAACCATACATTCGTCGTCAATAGATCAAAAACTGCCCCTTTATTAGCTATTTGTCACACATCAGGGACAGCTTTGCCCCGCAATAGCACCCCTTGTGGACAGTAAGTAACGCAGGGGCTGAAAATGCTGACCTCCAGTTGTTTTCTCACTTATGAGAACGGCTCACAGATGGAAATGTTATAGTGTCGTAGCGGCGGTTTTGGCAACACGCGCTACACCACGAGGTGACACCCTGAGCCACATACGCCGTCACACAGAACGTTGGGGCGGCGTGAATCCCAGAAGACTGAGCCTCGGCGAAGATGGCGACCTGGAAGGTCGTCGTGCTGACGAGAATGTCAATCAGCAATGAGGAATGAAAGAGAAAGGGTGGAGAACGGAAACAGGTTGACAAGAAAGAGAAACCAGTAGGGTGTAGGCAGTGGAAAAAGGGCACAGGAAAGGGGGAAGGGGAGGGGGGGGGGTGTCTGATGTATAATAAATGACCCCCGACTGATGCCTTTGCATCCCCTCGGTGGCTTTCATTTTCTGTCCCTAATCTAGCGTCCTCCTTTTCTCTCTCTCCTTCTGCCTTTCTCTCCGTTCTTCCAACTCATTATGCTCTATTCCATTCTATGCTATTTCACTCCGCTCAACTCAATAATTCGGTATTATGCTATTCTATTCTATTCTTTTATAAAAAAGCACTTCACAGCAATGTATCATATAGCGTCTAATATATGATCATATTCTCTTGTGTGTTTTCTCACGGTAGAGTCTCCCTGCGAGTTCTCCTGCGTGTTAAGGGGAGGATTAGATATTTCCGCTCTCATCTGATAAACCAGTCGACTGCGGCGTATTATGACAGACTCAACCACCACAGAAGGGCGTGCTGCCACATAAAGATATATTTTTTACACCAACGGGCCAGAATTAAAGCTTCAAGAGGGTGTTTTCCTCCTGTAGCAGAAATGTAGTAAACGGTTCCAGATATAAGAGTTAAGGGATGCTTGCCAGAAGGAAACTATATATATATATATATATATATATATGCCACTACATTGCATATGTTGATGAATAACCGGCGTGTTTACACTCTGGCCATAGGCGGTGGCACAGTCACAGTGCATGACAGATGGCTGCTTACTGACAGATGCCTTACCTCAAGCCAGCCAGCCAACCACAAGCCGCCAGTGGGCTCACTGCACTAAGCCGATCTGTTGCCCCGGCAACCGCTAATTCTGATTCACCTTAAAGTTTCGACACCTCACTAGAGGAGATAAGAAATAGCGGGGCGTGTTGACAGCGTGTTAAAACATTTCAACATCTTCCGTCTCTCTCCTTCCTCTTGCCTATTAGCCTGTTGAGGCCCCTCATCTGTGAATGTTTGGCTCAAGACGGGAAGGGAGCAGTAGGGAGGGGTGGGGGGGCGGTGGGGCTGCCCCTGATGGTGGAGGCTAGGCAAGGAGAACGGAGCGCTGGAAACTCATCTGGTAGTAATAACAACTCCACATCCCCGCTACTGTGACTCATGCCTGCGTATGCCCACCGGGCTATTACAGGCCCATTTAACATACATACACAGTCATTATTCTAGCCAAGCTGGTTGTAAACACACAGTGAAATATGCAGACACAGACACCTGTACACACACGCAAACATTATCCACACAACAATGATGCATCAACAATGAGGAAACATATTTTGCGAACCTTAAACATAGGGGGAGTCATGTGTTTTGAACACCTTAACGTACTTCAGGACCATGACTGAACCACCGAGACAAAAGGAATTGCTTGTCACCTTCAAGGCACCTGTTTGGAAATAAAGAACCACTCACCTGCACCATCTTATTTTATCCACTTTAAACTGTTAAATGGTTTTGAAATATATTGTATTTTGATTGCTTAGATTTAGAAAAATCTTTCTAACACAAAGGCCTTGTTGTTAAGGTGTTAATAGAAGTTGGTTACTAACAGTCGAATCAATTCCATCTGTATTTGTTTTTAGGTTATAGCTTGAACTTCTGTTTTAAGATGGAACAAAATAGGGAAGGGCAATAGTGAAAATAAACAGTGAGCAGTGACAAATCTACATCTAAAGCAGTCGTTCTTAACCTGGGTTCGATCGAACCCCAGGGATTCGGTGAGTCAGTCTTAGGGGTTCGGCGGAGGATAAGACACACCCGACTCATATAATTTGTGATGACACGCCCCCCTTCGGTGGGTTCGGTGAATGCGCATATGAAACTGGTGGGGTTCAGTACATCCAACAAGGTTAAGAACCACTGATCTAAAGGTTTCTCCAGGCACATGACCTGTTTATCTACTGTAGGTTTAACATAATTCAGGTCAAGCCTCAATTTCCGACAAGTCCCAGCCAAATCGAGCAGGGTGCTAAAGTAACAAAAAACTTGAATAGTTAGGCTAATTGTTCATGTTCAGTATAGATACATACATCTTCCATGACCTGAATAACAGCTGATATGTAAAATATTGAAAGTAGGCCTTACTGCTCTTGCTCCCATGCCAATATGGCTAGATCTTGACAGAGCGCTTTACTTTAAGCAATAAATGATTAGTGTGCTCAATGGTCTTTGCTAAGACCTAATAACAGCGTCCAGTTTCCAACTGGTAGCTAATGATCTTCCTGACAGAGCACTGAGTGGTTGGTGTGCAGCTGCCTTTGTTCATTATTCAAAAAGTCTCACTTTTTGCCTCTGGCTATCTCCATTACTCTGAATATATGCTACATTACAAAAAGGTTATGCTATGTTATGAAACGTGGTGACGGGTCCATTGAGGATGTCATAGCTGCATTGGACCTATTAAGGCTGATGCCTTGATGGCAAAAACTCCTCTTCATTCCAATTATTGCTTCTACCTGGCTACCTTAAGAGGATTTCAATGTTATTTGGACCTTTTTATTTTTATTTAAATAGAAACTACGTTAATTGTGAATCCATCCAACTGTAGTTATCTACGGCAGTATCCATTTGCCTTGAGGGCGTATTCTCGGCATCACGACCCATTAGAAACACACGGAGATTCCTATCATCCAGCAAAATGGCGTCTTTTTGGGGAATGATCTAAAGATAAATCTAAAATTCCTCTCAAGTGATGATACATGCAATTGTTACACACAAAACATAGCTTGCTACGGTACACCTGCGCTTCCTTGTAGTACTGAGTTAATAAACGTCAACCTTGTCATTGCTTGGCTCTGCGCTTCTCACTCAATGTCCTATATTAACAGCATAACATAGATGAAGGATAATGCGCAATAGAACGCGATGTTTCTTTCATAATATGTGGTCTTGAGCTGCAACTATTTAATGATAAAGACAGAAAATGACAGGCTTTACATGCTGTTACATGCGTAAACTGACCAGGCTCATGAGTCCCTGGATTGTCGGACATCTCCAGCACCAGCAACTCGCGGCCCTCGAAGCTCTCCCCGATGGTGTAGATGCGCGTGATCAACGGGCATTGCAGCCACACTGACACTAGGGCTTTCCGCATCTCCTCGTAACGGTGATACTCGAACGAAATCTCCCCATCCGCGGCTCCAGTAACGGCAGCCAAAGCAGCCAGAGTACCGAGCAAAACTAACGTGACGAACCTTTTCATTTTGATATGTCCTCTTTCTCACTTCCTACGCCTGTCTACGGCTTCGTCTCGAGCCTTATCTCTATACTGCAGCCTCGCGTTGGTCTATAAATATAGCTTCCTCTCTCTCTCTACAGTGCGTCGCTCTCTCCCTCTCTGAGATGCGTACGGCACCTGAGTTTACGCTCTCTGGCTCCCTCTGTCTGCTCCCCTCGGAACTGGGGCCGGATGAATGGGAGAGCTGCTTTAGGGGCGTGGGCATTTAGCACAGCATAGAGGTAAGCAACCGAATATAATCGATATTTTCTCTTTTGAACCCCGAACATGTATATAATTGTATTAAGGTATGGAATGCTATTTAAGTCAATATTAAATAAATAAATATGCCTGTTAAAATAAATCCTGAAATATATAAATTAAGCAATAAATATATTGCCTAAATAAATACATAAATAGGTTTTCATTTCAAAATGATGTTTTTCAAAGATGTTTCATATTTATTTCAAGACACTCATTGTAAATTAGATATTTCATAATGCCACATTTCCATTTCTTATATTCAAATGTATGGGGCTTGGTTATCTTGAGATCAGCCAACATGTGGCTGTGTCGGACATTTCTGTATGCAAATATACATTTTTGTAATGTTACTTTTGACACTCAACGGTTTGAAACACCATATACTATACACGGTTCTGTGATGACATACACCCATAGCAAAATTAAGTAGTGAATGTGTTGGAAAGTGAATAAAGTGCACTGTCCCACAAGCAAAGCCTGCAATAGCCTATATGTTATAACTCCTAAATAATGTTATTGCTTATATTTTTGACAGAATCCCAATAGCACGGTTCTCATTCTCACCCATAGGTTCATTAAAGTTTCTTTTCACCATTCTCTTTGCATGTCTGCAACAACCAAACATGAGTTGTTGGGGCAGGATAGTCTAGTGGTCTAGGTGTTGGACTCCGAGCCAGAAGGTTGTGGGTTCATTCCCCAGAAGGTGGCCTACCTGTAAGCATCCTTGAGCAAGATGCCTAACTCCTATCTGCTCCATGTAGTAGCATCATGTAATTGTAAGTTGCTTTGGATAAAAGCGTCTACTAAATTATCAAATTGATATTTTTATGTGAGTACAACAAATACACAACAAAACATAAAAACAGAATACTCTTTACTCAAGGTTGTAATCTTTAACAAAATATATTTGCACAACCCACTACTTTAATATAACCAATCCCTTTTCATCATAACATTTCAGAAGATGCATCAAATGTGTTTCAAATATCTGCTTTACTTTGAGCTTAGACTAACTCTCAGCTTAATTGTCATAACAGAATATTATCCTGATACATTTTAAATCAATTGGAAAATGTAAAGTGCTTTGTAGCGTTGCCTCATTTCTTAGAGGTTTATAGGTATAACAAAAGCATTTCACAACAAGTAGTGTGACCTTTTTCATTTAAGGAAGCAAATCAACAAATTAAAACACAGATGTCTATTCAGCCAATAGCTGTCAAACAAGGTATACAGAATACGTATTTTAGAAAAAGGCACAGAAGACCAACTGAAACTCTATAGGCAGTTTCAAAATTGGACCACAACAAGAAGATCCCTTGAACGTTCAGTCATAAGACACAAGATAAACAGTGTATTGTGTGTGTGTGTGTGTGTGTGTATTTGCAAACTAGAGTTTCATATGGAAAGCAGCACTGTTTTTATGTAGACGCGCTCCAATCCTCCTTCCAAACCAGGTTGTGCATGAGCTTGTCACTGGTTTACTGGTCTTTCTTGCCCTCCACTTTGAGCTGATGACTGTTGTACTGGTTGTCAGTCTTCAGCAGCTTGTCCCACCAGGTAAACGTGGAGGCATAGTTCCCAACAAAGTTCATATGGTGGAAATCATGGAAACGGGTGCCAGCGTAGAAGGGGATGAGGTGGAGCGGGTTCAGAGGGATGTCATAACCACTGTGAGGAAGAATAACAGCTGGTTACTTTTCTGTTGAAACAGTATTGGCACCTATTCCTAGCAAGCTGACCAAACTGACAGAGCATGTCCAATACAAGATATGCCGTATAGCAGAGTTCTTTTAAGCTTTACGTGGTTTGACTTTATCAATATAAAAGGTCTGTACACACCTTCCCTAATTTTGTATTTAATGAAAAACATTACATTTATTTCAATGATGTGTTTACACATAATTATACATTATATAGTTATACTGCATACGCAAATCCAGTTGTTTGTCGCCATCTAGTGGCTAACCAATTAAATAACAGTTAACACGTGATCATTTGATAAATAAAAAAAGAGCGAAGATATACATGTATCCATTACAGAAGTATTTGACTGCTTAACAACAGTGTGCTATTCTTGTACTGTTTCTACACCCTGTGATGGAATCTTTCAAAAAGGACCACAATGGAAACAAGCCTAGAGCATTTTAACGTTATCTGTATTGCCGTATACGGTCATGAGATTATACAAGCCATTATCTGCTTTTAATGGAACCTAAAAATAACCTCAATTAAACAAATCAATCTAAAACCTCTCTTCTGTCACCATGAGACATAAGAAGCTAGGGGCGTACAATAAAGGAAAGGGGAAGGAAATGACATGGTATGAGTCCACAAACAAATGTTTACACCAGTGGATTTCTTTCTCGTTTGCCTGTCCTACCTGTGCACGTCAACGGTCTCCATCAGTCGGACGGCCACCCAGGCCCACAGCAGGCTAACGTGGTTACAGAAGATCATGATTCCGATGAAGAAACCCGCCCCCAGAATCAGCGTCTCTGCCGGGTGGGCGTACTCCGCCTGCATGCCAAATGGAGCCTAGGGGAGAGCAGAGGGACTCACCAACCGACATGCCCGATCCACCTTGAGCCTTAAACTTGTGATTGTATGTGCTCACTGAAAGTCTAAATGAACCAAGTGTAATTGAATACAGTGTGTTTTCGTGATGCTGTGTACCACCTAGCATGACTGTAGCATGCTTACACTAGCACAGGGGACTATGAATTGAAATTACACTAACGTCTTAAGTCACTCCGGACAAAAGCATATATGCTACTTTAAATGACTAAATCATACGGCTCATCCTAATCAGGAGGAGTAGTCAGTGCATGTTCCAGACTCACAGTGAACTCGTGGTGGACTTTGTGAATGTATTTATAGATCCTCCGGTGGTGCAGCAGGCGATGCAAGAAATAGTGCCAGGTGTCCTCTACTACAGCACAGCCAACGCACTGGGCCAGGAGGAAGGGCCTGGGAAGAGGGCTCAAAGGTAAGACGGGCATGACACCACCACTGGCCATATAGGCCCATGTTCTCTTGAATGACTGAAACGAGAAGCATGTTGGATTAGCACTCTGCCACTGACCAGCGGGGCATGGAGTCCCAGTCGTAGGGGATGCTGAAGAACTCAGTGAAGTAGTAGGTTCCACAAATCAGAGGCAGCTGGATACAGAAATGGTTGAACAGCAGCATCTTGAAACACTTCCATTGTTTCTCCCAGGTCTCTGGCTTGTCCTGCGTGTACACACACACACACACAGACACACACACACACACACACACACACACACACACGTGCAAAGAAAGTGATGAATTCATAACAGCTTTATTACCACAGATGTAGAAATTCACATTTGATAGATACACACACACACACACCTGTTGGATCTTGTACTTCTGCATGGAAGGCATGAACTGGAAAAGGAAACAGGGCAGGCAGAAAAGGAAGTAGATAAATTCGTGGACGATCAGGGACCCCCAGGTGGCAATCTGGAACTTGGTGTAGTTGTCCATCATGTAGCACCACGCGTGCTTCAGCGGGGGCTGGAAGGGGTTCTCAGGTAGCGCCGCATCCACATACTCCACGGCAAGGTATGCCGAGCCCAATATATCAGCTGTGCTGTTTGCCGCCATGACTCTGGGTTAGTGCAGGCCTGGGTCAAAGACTGGGAATTGAAAGCGCCTTGTCAGGTGTCTACTTTCAAATTGGCAAGTGGGAAATACTGTGGTGATCACTCATATCCATCCTTATTTTTTAAGTATATCTGAAGTAGCCCTACTGCACGGGACAATTCAAAGGCTGTTTGATAGGCCTTAGAACAATAAATGGTGGTGGACGCACGGAAATTTCATAGAATACATAGCTGAATACTAAGACATATAGACTAGTACATTACATTGTAACAGAATATTCACCAGAACTCTCACCAAAGCTGAGTGACCGCATGAAAATGTAAAAAGATTGTAAGAGTAACCTCAAAAGACATCCTATAAAACAGTCCCTACGAAAGAATAACCTAGTCGTGTTTTACACTAGTTTATTTTTTATTATGTTATTTATATTTAGTAATCGACCAATTCTTGTTAAGCAAAATAAACAACGATCACACTTACTTGCTCAACCATTCGCTATCAAATATTCAAAAATACGGTCTGATTTTTTTTTAGCTCCTGCATGTATGCATATAACGAGTTTAGAGTGACTTGTCGACATGAACCAGAACAGTAACCCAATATAAATTCGCATAAGAAAGCGATGCCGAATCTTACCTTGGTAGTACAGTGTGTCCCGTCTACCTGAGAGCGAGGTGGCCGAGCGAGTGAAGTGCAGTAATATTCGAAATCTGATTGGCGGAAAAGAAAGAAGACTGACGTTGGGGGGCAGAGCGGACGTGGCGATTGGTCAAAGGTATGGAGTGATGATAGTGAGACGGAGAGTTCCCAGAGCGATGACCAATCAGACGAAAGCTGAGCTTTCATAACAGTATGAGGGTAGAGATGGGGTGGTAGCAAAAATTTGCTTTGAGTCATTAAAGCCACTCTTAAAACAGATACAATAGATTATTACAAAATTTTAAATACTAACAATTATTCGTTTTTGAAGACACAGTTAGTAATAATATTATTAATAATAATAATAATAATAATAATAACTACAATAACCATTATAAGCATTCCATTTCTATGATTTTACATTTTGGGACATTTCCAGAAGACTATATATTTCCACAACTTTAAATACAAGAAGCATATTTATTAATGATAATATAAAACAAGTAATGAAACATTTCAAAGATCATTAGCCTACATGACATTCCTCAATACACTGACAAGAGACAGCGATATCAATACTATAGCAACTTTGAATATAGAAGAGGCAAGAGAAAGACAGGAACAGAAAATAAATTACAGGTTTGGTCACTTTCCAGAAAGAGAAAAAAAAAATTTTTCATTTACCTTAGAGAGTAATAAAGAGAAATGAAGGCAGAAATTTATATATATATTAAAATTGGCACATTCATATTGAGTCAGGGTGAGCAGTAGTTAACAGGGTTGCTACACCATAGGAGTTCAAGGAACAGAGGGGCTCCGTGTTCACGGGTCAGGGATAAGAAGAACAAGGTTGGGACCATGCAGTGGGTTCAGCCCATAATCACTTACTGTTATTAGTGGTTACGACCACGACAAAGATGGCTGCCATGATGGCTGATGACTAAAGCACTGATAGATACATCTGTTTTACAGTCCAAACCGCTTCTCCTTCCACCCGTCGTTCTTCGTGGCACCATAAAATTAGGCTTCTCCCCTACCTGTAGAGTTAATGTTACAGTCTTTGTCTGTCCTTTTTTCCCTCCCTTTGTCTTTTACAATCGCTTTCGACAATTCTGTAAATGAACACATGCGAGCTAGCGCTCAGCTGATACCCTAATATCAAGCTAGAGTGTGCCCTCAAAGATACTTCTTCCCAGAAAATAACCAAGCTGGCCCATAACAATACACTAGTAGGCCCAACGTAGGTATGGCAAATGGGGTGTAATATAACATTCAACCACTGGACAGCCACATTGAAATGCTGTATAGATCAGAGATCAGACAAAGTGCGGATGTCGTGCCCTGTGTCAGACCAGCCGTCACCACACAGAGCGCGCGCACACACACACACACACACACACACACACACACACATACATGCTCACATGCGCAAGCAAGGGCGCGCACACACACACGCACGCAATTTACACATACACACACACACGCAACCACGCACCACATGCTGACACGCTTCTCGGCATAAAAAAACAAACAAAGTGGGGAAAAAAGGTTTCCCCCCAAATGCTAACCTGTCTCTTCAACAGAACCAGACTGGATTGGAGAGTGGTCTTGCAGCCGGCTCTCTAACGTTACGCTAACATTACGCTAACGTTGCGCTAACGTTACGCTAACGCCATGCTAACTTCGCATCTACTACAGCTCCCTATTATCAGTAGCATCTTAATGGCATTACTGTGGTGCAGTGGTGCTGATAACTGGTTTGTCCAGTTGAAGTCTCAGTTCCTCGCCATAAGGGGGGGGGCAATAACAGGGTTTGACCCCCTCTTTCTAGAGACCACCCGCCCACCCTAACCGTTGAGTGCAGTTTTCTCTGTCGTCATAATCTTCTTCATCAGTGCCTGTTGAAGGCAGCCTCAGGTCGAAGGATTGGCATCACAGACAGATCCAAGATCAGTATTCAGCAGAGAAACACCTTCTGCTTCAAATCAGCAGCAGGCCTCTTGGAGCAGTCATAAGGGCATGTCTATCACAGTCACACCTGGTGTTGAAGAGTGTAAAATTAGGGGGGTTTCACTACGGTACCCATTTAACAAATCTCATAACTCTCAAATCTCTGAATATAAATGTATAAATATTATTTGGTGTAGCAGGAGCATCATTAGAAATATTAAAACGTGTGTTTGGTGTATACGGTATACATTACAGTAGGTGGTTAAAAATGGGTGTTGCGACCCTCTGATGGGCCACAAGATGATTTCCAAATTTTGAGATAATTTTATTGTCTTGAATAAAATGTGCATGCATTTCTCAGTGTTTTTTAAAGAACATTTTATATATTTTTATGCCGTTATAAAGAAGTTGAGCTATCATCAACGTGTTTTTGGGGGTTCTGGGTGAAAAAGATTGCATTAGAGCAGTGGTTTTCAAAGGTGGGTCGGGTGCCCAAAGTCGAGGGATGAGGTCCTAAATAGCTTTCAACATTGAGAACTCATGATTATAAATGATTTAAATTTAGTTTTAGAAAATAAATAAAAAATGTCATCATTCATAATAGTTTTACATATGTCTATATATCTATTCTTTATGTTTTGCTGTTTTGGGGCCTTGGCTCTATAAACCAGGAAAAAGAGCACAGCGAGTGAACGTGTTTGCACAAACCTGCATAGCTGCGTCCCGTGCTCATGCAGGCAGGCAGTAGTGTCCACTTGTCACAGTTTGGGTTGTAGAACTCCACAGAGGCCAAGTTACAGCTACCGTCATCCCCTCCCACCACATACAGCAGGTTGTTCACAGCACACACACCTGAAACACAACACGTACATACACACAAACACCCACACTACTGAGTTCTTTGATTGGCGATAGCAACTCTTGTGGAAAGTAGACTAGTTTAAATTTGTGACGCGGAACTGCTACAAGAAGGGTACAGTACGTTTTCTTCCTGCACAGCCTGTAAATGGGGACAATCCTGCTTCACACAACTGTTCAAGCCCCTAGAAACTCTTACAGCTTCTCAGGTTGAAATTGCATGAAGTTTATAATGCACAAACTGCATGTATTCAAAAGAATCAATCAAAATAGAAGGCGTGGTCATGCCCTAACAGGGCAAACAGTTAAACCGTTTGAGTTGCCAACAGTGTGAATTATTTTTCCATGTTAACAGGTGAGACAAGAAGGGAGCTTCATCTGCTTTGGTCGCCTTTCTTTGTGGTCTCCCTAGTTTTCTAAATGCTAATAAACTTTCGGTCTTCATCACCTGCGTTGCGTCGACACACGTTCATGTCAGCCACCTGTCGCCAGCTATTGGAGGAAGCGTCGTATACTTCGCAGCTCTTCCTCACCAATGGGCCGTCGTGCCCCCCCACAGCATAAAGCAGCCCTTTCAAAACGCCAACGCCTAGGCAAAACAACAGGGAAACACACACATTTATCCACGCATACAGACGCGCGCATGCCCGCGCGCACAGCCCGAGAGTCACAAACGCAGGGAGATACCTGCCCCGCTGCGTCGCGTGCCCATTTCAGCGATGTAGTTCCACGCGTTGGTGTTTGGGTTGTACGCTTCCACTGTACTCAAACACTGCCTGGTCGCGCCATCGTACCCCCCCACTGCATACAGGATCCCTGAAAAGTGCACAAACACGCATTACATACAGCTATAGCATAAAAACGTAGAGAGGTAGATATTTGGGGAAGAAAACATATTCACCGCTGACAACACCGACTCCAACACTGCTTCGCCGGGTGCTCATGGGTAACACATGAAACCACTCGTCTGTTTTAAAGTTATAAGCCTCAACTGTGGATAGACCTGCAATAATAAAATAAAGCATACAAATATTTGTATTTGCTAGCAAACACTTTTTTAGGAATTAAGTCATTTCTATGATACACTATTGATGCCCGGACAAAGGACACATTCATCTTTTGTTGCCTTAATGTCTTTAAAGAATAATACCTGTGCTCCCGTCAAAGCCCCCTACAGCATAAAGCAGTCCATTGAGTACCGCTGCCCCTAGTGTGGATCGCCGGTCCTGCATGCTGCCAACAGAGTTCCAGCGGTCCATGACCGGGTCGTAGCAGTCGACCGTCCGCACGCGCAAGGAACCGTTGAAACCGCCGACGGCATACACACATCCGCCTACATACACCACGCCTGTGCAGAACATATGTTTACACAGATAAAAATACATCTCTAAAAAGGTCCACTCCTCGACTTATTTTGAAACTCATGCACGTGGCTGTCGGTGGAGGGGTAGAGAATAGTGTGAATCCATATGAAGGGGGTGGAGAGGCTACTTAGCACTCAGGTGTGGAAAGTTATTATATATATATATATATATATATACACTGTATATAATAGCGTGTCTTGTATTAGACATAAAATCTATTGTAAAACAATATATCTTTCTTGTGATGTCAGTACTACTTCTGTGTCAAAATGGATAGCTCCTTGATCAAAAGGACACCCCCGACTGCACCCCCTTTCTTGCTAGCTCCGTCACCCACCCCACAAAGCATTTTTCCTAACTGTGGAGCGGACGGCGACGGGAGTCTAAAAACCCCAAATCCACAGTATATCAAGGATAAATGCTGACTTGGTGCCATGAGGACAAATGGCACACAGGAAGTGATGACAATACCATCAAGGGATGATGTTAAAACCATATACAGCCGTGTTCTGGGCTCATACCAGCTCTGCATCGCCTGGTGGGGAGTTCTGCCACTTTGTACCATTGCTGCTCCTCAAAATTAAAACATTCCACACTGCGGATGGCCTTCGGAGCCTGTCCTCCAACCACCACCATTACCTTAAGCAGAACAAAAGCTCAAATAAGTCGAGGCATTAAAAGTGCAGTGAATGCAAAACCTAGTCTTTCAAAATGACATGAAATTATGTGAAATGTTTGTATATATTGTCCTAAACATTTTGTATCTATTATTTCCAGTGCTTATAGTATATTTACACAATCCCAAAATACTCATACTAGTGAATTAGCAGGTGGAATCCATTATTATGCTGCTCCAATACAGACAGACTACCTACCTTAGGGCAGCACGCTGGAGTCCTCATTCGTGTGCGCGCCGTCTTCATCAGGGCTCTCTGATCGGCAGGCAGAAGATGATATTTCATGGCCTCAATCAGGTAGTCTTTGCATGTACTGCTATTCTTGATCAGAGATTCCTCTTCAACCCTCTGGAAGACAATCGGTGAATGAAAGGTATCAGCCAATAAGGCAAGGCAAGGCACTCTATTTATAAAGCCCATTTCATAAATGAGGCAGACTCAATGTGCTTCACATTAAAGAAACATGTCATACAATCAAACAGGATTGAAAAATAATGCATAGAAAGACATTTAAATGCAAGAATAAAAGAGCAAGAAAAAGCATTTAAATTAAAGAATAAAATAATAAAATCTAAATGTCAAAAATAAAACGAGGTTTGGGGTTTAGCAGAAGGCACTGGGATAAACGTTTTCAGTCTAGATTTAAAAGTCTGTTCCAGTTATTTGTTGCATACAGTAGTAGGGAAACGCCACCTCGCCATGTTTTGCCCGTACTCTGGGGACAGTTAACAGACCAGTCCCAGATGACCTGAGGGGTCTAAAGGGTTCATATTGTAAAAGCATTTCAGTGATGTATTTTGGCCCTAAACCTTTTAGTGATTTATAGGTGTTATATTTTGAAGTCAATTCCCTGAAACATCGGAAGCCAATGTAAGGATTTGAGAATTGGTGTAATGTGCTCAAATATGTTTGTTTTTATTATGACTCTAGCTTAACCAGCTGTAGCTGCCTAAGTGCTTTTTTAGGGAGACCTGAAAAGAGATCATTACAATAGTCTAACCTACTGGTAATAAAGGCATAAACAAGTCTTTCAAGTATGTTTGGATATAAGGTGATAGTAGGCAGATTTAGTTACTGATTTAATGTGGCTATTAAAATTTAGATCTGAATCTATGAACACCAAGATTTCTGGCTTGGTTTTTGGTTTTCAAAGACTGGGAGTCCAGGTGTGAGGTAACTTTTTTCCTATTACCCAAAGATAATAACCTTGTCCCTTGTTTGGCTGAAGGAAATTCTGACACATCCAGTCATTGACTGGCTCAATTAACTGGCACAGCAAATTTATAGGACGATAGTCATTTGGTGAGCTATATAGATTTGAGTGTTGAGTGTCCGCATAACTATGGTAAGCAATATTGTTATTTCGCTATTAATACTGAATCTGTATGTTATTCCCATTTGGTTCAATCAGCACAATGTGCTCTCTGTAATATCACATGTCATTTTTGGAGCTTAGATATTTATAGACGATGTAAGTGAGTCTCAGTTATTTGTCACATCAAATGTTTGTGTCAGATTTGTACCATGCTCATAAAATTCAATACACCAAAAATTTATACAGACTGCAAGTTTGTAAAAGCAAACTAACCTTAACTGAACTAGATACTTGTTTAGCCTTGTTCTGTGTTGCCTAGCAATGGCAATGACAATAATGGCGTGTAAAAAGACACCCACAAAAGGTAGATGGTTAACACACATAAAGAGCATTGTATCAAACCACTGCCACCAGGCCAACGTATTCATAAATCTCTATTTGTAATACAACTGGCAACCTTGAATGTCCTTGAATGTATGTTTGGGTAAATGTGTGAATGGATGCGTTGTTCTAAAGACAACTATGTAAAGAAAAGACAAGCATACCTGCACCAGGTATTCTCTGGAGAGGAGCGGAAGGCGAACATGTTCCATCAGCTGAGCTAAGTGTTCCTGACGAACATCTTTGTCATGGTTGACCCAGGCAATCACTGCTTCGAACACCTACACGCAAATGCACAAAGCATCACCATGCCAGCCAGAAGATCCTAATTACACTTTGTTTATCCTCTACCTATTGCATGAAAAACACATTGGTGGCTGGCGCTACGTCTGCAGTTCTAATGCCAGTGCCTCGGTCAAGAGCGATGTAAGTAGTGTTAACATGAAAATGTGTGTGTGTGTTGCTGCTTACCTTCTCCTCTGTGGGTATAGTGAGTTTGTCACTAGCAATCAGGCTGGACACTTGCTCCATGCCCAAGTTGAGGAACTCCTCACTTCCAACCACCTCAGTAAAATGTTGCTCTGTCAACACAACCGTAAAACTCAACTGACCATTACTGATGACAAATTACTGCATCTCTACTGTATATGATATGTATATGATATTTATTATATAATATAGTATATAAAATATAGAATAAAGAAATATACAGTATATTATTGTCTCTCTTATTTATGTCCCTGTTTTCATTAAAATATCAATAGCTGTTGTCTGTCCATTGCTTTTCCAGTGACATCTGCAGGAACAATGAGTTTCTCTCTTTCTGTCTGCTTTGCATGTAAACAAGCTGACCACACCTGCGTACGCGTTCGCCTGTGTGAGAAGCTGAGCACAGGCGTGGAGGTCGGCGAAGGCGCGTATTCCCAGACAGTTGGACGGATGAAGCTGGGAGCTCAGGAACTCACAACAAGCCTTTTTCACCTCAGTCAGTTGGAGCAGACCTGCTGCAGGCAATAGTGCCTGAGATACAAAACACGCACAGGTGTACAAACAATCTATATTTAGGAGCAATATGTTTGTAGCAAAGCAAATGTATTTAGGGGGCAAGTGGGGGTGCATCACTGTGTAGGCATCTGAGCCTGATAAAGTTGACCTCCCTAACTATTCCTGCAGACATGTCTTTGAGAAAGATATTCAGATATACTGTGAAGGGGGCAGGATAGTCTAGTGGTCTAGGTGTTGGACTCCCAGCCGGACTTCAAGCCCCGGAGGTGGCCTACTTGTTAGCATCTTTGAGCAAGATGCCTAACCCCTATCTGCTCCATGTAATAGCACCATGTAATTGTAAGTCACTTTGGAAAAAAGTGTCTGCTAAATGACCTAATTGTATTACTGTAGTAGCAAC
>JAODLI010009301.1:0-26421 GCA_027575585.1 Percopsis omiscomaycus | reverse complement strand
GCACAGGCCTGTGCGCGCTCCGTGCCTCTTTTCTCCACGGTACACCTGGGGATGATTAGCCCCACAGGTGTGCCTCGTTTGTGTTTTGTGATTTTGGACACTATTTAGTTTCCCCAATTGGTCATTGTTTTACGTTTTGCCCTGTATGTTCTGTTATTTTGATAAAATTGCGCTTTACGTGTACACCGTTTCCTGGCTGTCCGTGTTTTCACTCTGGCTCGCACCTGCTCTCGCACCTGTGAACACAGCGCATTACAATAAAGTTGTCATTTTAGGATATATGTTATAGGGGAAATATCAGAAGAGCAGCCTGTCGCCTTGTATAAAATGATGGACGTTGAGTCTTGTGAAATTGTAGCCTACTTCAGTAGGCTATAGGATTCACAAATAACGAAATACTTAGTCTTTGGTACATCAGCACCACATCATCATAAGTAGTTGTAGTGCCTACTTTAAAAAGTGTGCAAAAAACGTTGTCTATTCAGACGAAAGAACCACATGGATTTACGACTTCTCGAAATGTCAGATTTTTTTTCCTACATGTGGCACTGTTGTAATTTCATATTTGCGACGTGACACAAAATCTGACCAATCAAATTGACGAATTTGAAAATAGGGGGTGGGATTCAAATGTCTGGGAGAAGACTGTACATCAAAAACCACATACATACTCATGAGCCTGTAGACTACTGTACTGTTATGGTACGCTCACACCGGCAGAGACCTTGTCGCTGTGAGTCGCTAAGTCGCTGTCTCTACCCTGCTCTGCCGGCAGCGACATGCAGCCAGCTTGTGGGCATTGCTAACGTAGTGTTACTGTTCATGAGGAATTTTATCTAGCTTCATTAGGGCTGGACAATAATTCGATATTGCGGTATAAAAAGTTTCGATAACGGTGATATGATTTTTCAACACATTTCCGATATTTCGATATACGATTACAATTACGAAAATATTTGGTTAATGCGACCACTGTAATAGTGGTCGTATTAACCAAATATTTTCGTAATTGACTTGACTAGACTTGACTTGAATTTTTTTTTAACAATAACGGAAAAATCTGATGGCTGTCCGTTTTTTGACTGAGGGCGATAGCGGGATCTACCATAACTTTAAATCATTCACATCAGTGTTGCCCACACAGACTAATATGTGCCCGGGGCCACAAAATCAACACCGGCCGCCACACATTGCGCTTCGTTCTTTATTTATACAGTCTATGGTTTCGTTATATATATATATTTTTACAATTTTTAGTGGATAGGAGCCGCCGCAGCGCATTGATTTGCTTAACACGTTAAAGGACCCATCTGTGAATTGCCTCTCCTTTTCGTGCCCCCTCTAGTTCTAAATTGATCTTGTGCGCGAGGAATGATTCTGCCAGCCGCCAAGTATTAGAAGAGGAAGAGGTAGATTTCTATCAAACATATATATTCCGCTGTTCTCTCCGTGTCAATTCCGGTAGATTCACACGCAAAGCTTCTTCTTCATCGACATACCCAATACTGCCTGATGAGTGTTCGGCTCACTAGCGCCACTTACAGAACATGAGCCCAAGAGGCTCCTAGTCTAAATACAACTAAAAAGGTGAACATTAATTTATTTGTACCTTTTTTTCTAAAATATATAGTTTTTTAGGAGGAGGTTTCATAGACTTCATAGGCAAATTAATTTTTCAGAAGTTTGTAGGTACAGACATCCATTGTGGGCATTATTGGCAGTTTTTACAAGGCTTTTATACTGTTCATATCGATATCGGAATTATATCGCATCGACCGCAATTAAGAAATATATTGTGATATAAATTTTGGCCATATCGTCCAGCCCTATTACAGCATTACATTAATATCATGAATGAGTATCTCTGCATTAATTATCATCACTGCATAAAACAGTGTGATCAAAAGACAAATGGAATGTAATCCGTATTCATCCATTAAAACACCCTTCAGAAATAATAATGGGAACATCTAAATGACCCATCTATACATCTACAATGGTTCTGTACCATAACTGACCACATCTACAATTCCTGGAATCAGCATTTGACATCTGCATGTTCTGTAGAAGTGCAAGTAGTGCTATATGCCACCTGCTAAGATAAACACACCTGTTAAACTGGCATCACACCTATCAGAGGGATAGCCTCACGGCGTGCTGCTGGAAACCTTAAATAATTTCTCCACGTAATTCTCATTTGGTAAAGATACTAGAAGTTTATGTAAACAGGAAGATTATTATTTGCAACCCTAACCTCCAACAGAGGCTAATTATATTTGGAAATGGCAAGAAAAGGGAATTGATTCAATTATACATTCAGCTGAATGATCCCCATGTGTGGGATGTTTAGAGGCAATAATAAATCTTAAGTCAATCAAGATTTGAACGTGCAAACGAAGATGACATGACACCACACAAAATGTGTGTATTCCTCTGCAGGGGTGTAAAATAAAATAAGTAGTTTCTCACTGCTTATTCAACCCTCACCACACAGACGCCTATAGTTCAAGCAAAGTAAGAACCCAAGTACATGTTTGTGTTTGTATGAGACCCTATAGTACTCTGAAGCTATCCTTTAAAACCCTGTCCACCCTATGGGGTTGGAGCTCAGTCAGTGACCTCTGACCCTTGTATAAAGAGGCCTATTGGAGGATCACAAAGAGGCCAACCAACCAGCTGTACTTTAGAAAATGCATCTGACAAGCCTGTCTAAATTCACTCAAAGTGCTTTCAAATTCCTTCTTATCGTTGCTGGGCTGCTGGGCTTGGGTCATTAATACAAGTGAAAATAGAACAACTTGAGCCAAAGAAACCTTCTACCTAAAACGATTTATTGAAGTTCCTTGCATGCAGCCATCTTAAGTTTCACACTTACACAGAATAACATCTGGTGTAAAAAAAAGGAGTAATTTACAAGGGAGAAGACCAAAACTCAATGAGTTCCTCATCTCCTGTTTAGTGTCTTCCAAATGTTTTCTTTCAAGATGCATTGCTAGGGTCTGCTTACCATCAACAAGCTCTCATGTATGTCGTCGTATTACCAAGACAGTCGGTGTCAAACAACTTAGCCTAATTTACATCCTTGGTTAAGTGTGATTAACAAAAACATAAATACAGACAATCCAGGGCAACCAATACAGGGATAAATATGAAGAAATATAATAAAGGTTCAGTACATTCAATCTTAAGAGGAAGTGACTGTTCTCACATTCAAAAACAGTACAAAAACTGGTAACCACTTAAACACTGGTGTTTAAAGAAATGTAGAAAACAAGAACTGCCAAATAAAATTAAGCCAGGATGATACTAAAGCAAGAACACATAAGAAACCTCTCATTGTTTTCTTAAACTGGCAGGGATCATCTTAAAGTGTTAGTATGTAAGATCTGATTTAGAAAAAAAATTTATAAACAAAATGTTGTGCATGTAATGTATACATGCAATATGAGTCTTTCTCTCCATCATGAAAACCCCTCAATCATCGCTCTGCCCCGTGGACAAATACTACACACTATTCCTTTAAGTGTTCATGCTCAGTGGGTGTTTATGTAAGGTGGTCTGCTGAGGAACATCTTCTAGAGACTTCCATTCATCATCGCTGTAAAATGTTTCAAAACCAAAGTTTAAAACATTTTCCACTTCAAATAAAAACCCATATAGCCTAAATTATACCCTAAAGTTGAACGCTGGTTGGGTTAGCGTTAACCATCTGCCACAGGGAGACGACCACTCAAAATACTACACACACATGACCTACCTATGGGCTATTACCTACCACATCAGCCTAAAACACATAACAGCTGCAAATGAATTCAACAGTTTAGTTGCTTGACAAGTAAAGGATGTTTGAAATACGATAATACTTCCTTTCTCTTGGAACATGAAGAGTAAAATGTTCATCAAAAAGAGAGACAGCATGCACTTGATGTAGTGCTGGTGGTTTGATCACTCCAGCACTAAGAGCAGATATTATTATATAATTAATATACTGTTATATACTAATATATATATATATATATATTTATATACACTATACTATAATTATATAAAAGAGTCCAACAAGAGAGTTGTTCTGCCTCTTCATCGCCAGGTCCCCTTCTTACTCCCTGTCTGTGTGAGAACATAAATCGGTGGTTACATAAACTGCCTTCAAGTTAGTTTCCACCAGTGTTACATGAGACAGAGGATGTTACAGAACCATTATGGAAGTTGATACAGGTTAACATAGTTCTACCATTGCCTTGAGAGGGCGGCCCACTCCATCATGGAAACCTAGAGTCTTGCAGAGGCTGATCCTCTGCCTGTAGTCAGTCAACATGACATACTGTACATACAGACATGTACTGTAACCCATACAGCAGACCTGCCCTTATAGGTGATATTACTAAAGATGAAATATTATAGACAAAGATTGCTCTTACTAAACTAATTTATAGTGCGCAATTATTACTGTAATATAAAAAAGAAAGAAAGACAGACAGATAGATAGGATATATATATAAGTATATAAGTGTAATGCATATTAGATTAAAGCAGAAGGCTTTAACCTATGCTATTTGGTCTGGGGAATGACTGGTAAGAATTACACCTATTCTTGCACATGAAAAACTGTGACACTGTGGCACAAAGAAATTGTGACACGCACGTACACATACAGCCCATGTACTGTACATAAAATGTGTTGCTTGGGAGCTAAAGCGATTGGGTTGCATGGTACACAGGTGTGTGTCTGCACAGGGCTTACCGAAGTGAGCTGGCGTATTGGTTTTTCTGCATACATTATCATTTGGAACATCAATGGAAAATGTAACCAATGTTACATTTTCCATATAATTCTAAAACATTCCTAATCCAATTCATTGGTTAAATCACTCTATTAATGTAACTCATTTCACAACAGGAAGACGCTGGATCCTCTAAATGACATGCACTTAGGTTTAGGGGATATTTGGAGTTCATTAACCCAGAAGACATACTCACACACACACACACACACACACACACACACAACTCAGTTTGTTGTGCAATTTCTGTTTATCTTTTCTAAATGGTCATGCTGTCATATAATTACAATTACATTTAGGTCATTCAGCAGACACTTTTTATCCAAAGCAACTTACAATTAAATGATGTTAGTATTATTATGGAGCAGACAGGGGTTGGGCATCTTGCTCAAGGATGCTTACAGGTAGGCCAACTCTGGGGCTTGAACCCACGACCTGGGAGTCCATCACCTAGACCACTAAACTATCCCACCCCTGACTATATACTGATTGTTTTTTTTACTGCAAGGCAAAAGACGCATCTCAGTCCAAACAAAAACAACTTATAGGAAAGATTAACAGCAAAATCACAAAATCAATGTTAAACAGTTTAGACTGTAGTTCCCTCTTATCTTATCTGTTTATCCACTGAGACCCTGCCTTTTATACTGTCTCTTATAATGCTGTGTATGGAGGAAATATGAAGACAATATGGCAGTCGCTGTCACTGTTTTATGCTACAATTACAACCATAATCAGGTTCTGGCAACAGTCTGATATTTGCAAATAAAATCCATTAGTTTTATTGACAAAAAACCGTTCCATGCTTTTATCTATATTATTTTAGAGGAAGGCATAGCTGAGAAAGGAAGAAAGACAGGAAGAGATAAAATACTGAGCATGAGGAGAAGAAATAAATATAAAGAGAGAGAGCGATGGGAGGGCAGTATCTTGTACTCCTCAAGCCACGCTTGTTATCTCTGCTCCCCAAGGGCCACTGCTTGCTAACTGCGTTTCCCTTCTCCTTGCAGTTTTTGGTTAACTGTGGGCTGGCTGCCCAGCCGGCGTGCATTTGTTTGAGGCATGCAGGGAGGTGGGGTGCTTATATCAGGCTTAGCCCAAGTATTCCCACAACACCCCCTCCCCTTAAATAAAACTCCCACTCTCTCCCACACTATACAGTACATCCAGACCCCTGCATCCCCTCAGAGGGCTCTCTGTGGCAGCTGCTCTCTTACTCTGTGGCAGACAGAGCCAGCCAGCTCCAGCACACCACCGGCTCTAACATTAGCAATGCTTTGGGGGGAAAGCCATGTGGAGCCACCGCTGACTTCCAGCTACACAACACAACACATTCAGCCCCCTGTGGTAAGCTCTCTCTCTCTCTCTCTCTGGCTGTGTGTGCCGAGAGAGAAGAAGGGAGAGAATGATAGACCGATCGACAGAAAGGGTAGAGAGCAAAAGCATTTACAGTCTTCAGTCTTCTAACCCCCATTTCAGAAGCCCGGCTTCACTGACATCCAACTGACCACCGTGAACCCGTTTGAGCTCCTTGTTCACCCCCCCCCCCTCCACTGAACGCACAGAGAAAGCACACAAACACACCCCACCCAAATTCCCTCACACACACACACACACACACACACACGCCGCCTTGGGATCTAACTTAAATTGTACTTCCCTCCGGGTGAGAGTCTGTGACTCCAAAAACAATGCAAAAGGAAGCCACGGCGTGAGGGGCCTTCAAAAAGAAGAAAGTCTCATAGAGAACCCCAGAGCCTACACCTCTAATGCACTACTTCAACAGCCTACAAGACGAAGCAACCAATGGCTGTTAGAGTACAGAACACACACATATGGACACACAGGGGACCTACCTTGGTTGGTTGTACTGATAAGGCTTTCAGCAGTCCATTCCCAGCACTCTCTCTCTCTGACTAAGTCTCACCAGCAGCACCGAGAAAATAATCAACAGGCGGCTAACAGAGCCTGGCAGAGGGAGGGAGAGAGAGAGAGAAAAAAGGAGAAAAAAAGATGAGCGAGGGAGAAAGAAGAGAGAAAAAGAGAGAGCGATAAGAACCACGGCGGGAACAGTGGGGGAGAAGCAACAGGCGCTTGCAGAGCGACGGTGTTAGGTCGTACGGGTGCGAGTGGATGCGATAGAGGAGAGCGACGACTCCCAGCCGACCAGGAGGTTTGTTAGGAGCCCACAGCTGCTGAGTAACAAAACCACCTCCCCCTCCCTCCGCCTGGCTTGACGTCAGCACAGTCACATGACTTCTTCTGCTGCGGTGGGGGACTCAAAGGGGAGGGGAGTGAGTGGCAGAGAGGGAGAGAAAAGAGAAAGAGAGAGAGAGAAGCCGGCGTTGCCGTGGCAACGGGGACACTGCGCCAAAATGATTTTCAATAGGTCATCCAAAGCGCGCGAGCAAAGCAAGCACGCACACACAGAATGCTACTTCTTGTTGTATACAGAAAAGCTTGTAAAAGACTATAGCTCAGTGTGACACACACTCTAACATAGGCAGGGCGATGGAAGGGAGAGAAGGGGGGAAATAGAAAATTGGTTAAGAATGATTCAGGGCTTCCTCTGTTTGTTTGTTGTTGTTTTTTTTTGTTCTGAGAAATAAATGCAATCAAAAGTAATGCGCAGTCATGCAGGGGAAAAATGTACTGCTGCTTTGGTTTAGTCTACCAATAAATGTTCTGGTCATAATATAGCATGTGTTTTAAAGACCTCTCACTACAATAAATTCACAAATTCCTCATATATTTATGTCTTTTTCCATTCATTTCCTTATTGCCCTATTAAGATATAAACAGGGAAATACAAAAAATCTTTTAATTTCCTCTCAGAAATATCCACTTCTCTGCTACTGTGCATCATGGTATTCAACACTAAACCTAACCTTAAGTAGCGACCATTACAGATATAAGGAGCACATTAAGTGCACCTTTATTCTATATGACCACAGAGACAACAGCATACAGCAAAAGTGTTCCTCGACACGGGAACATTTGAAGTCACTAGCTTTATGATAAACAACAGATTAAACAGTGGAATTGAGGCAAGAGTCAAGCACTGCTGTATGAAATTAAGTGCGAGTCAAGATCATATCTCACCTGCAGAACGCAGACTAAGACAGGTAGCTGTCACTGTGGGAGAATATTACGTGTACTCAATCCCTAACACTCCTATGTTAGAAGCTGTGTACCTACCACAAGAGGATTAAACAGTTTCTACTGAGGTGAAGGTAAGCTTTTATCAGCTCCAGAGTTAGATGCTGTCAGAATAACTCAATGCACATGATGTTTGACAGAGACTGCTGGGTTTTGTTTCAGCTGATTGAGCTTGGATGTGACTGCCAGTTATAAATAAATTTGCATATCCTCAAAATAAAAAGTAATAGTAAGTAGTAAAGTAATAATCAAACAGAGATTCCTTTCTGAATATTGTGTGAATATTTGAACTGCAATGCATGTTGTCACATTCATGGTCTCTCTAAATAATTCCATTGTCAGTGCTTAAAAAAATGTTGCCTAGTAGTCTAAATGAAGCGTTGACTTCCACAGAACCCTACTTGAAAGAGTTCCAGTCAACAACAGACTATTATTTTTGGCACTCTGCCTCAAACAGCTTTCATGCTGGGAAAAAAATAACATCAAACCATGGTTTCCAAACTGCACTTAGTCAAGAATACTACTTGAATATTTGTCAGGGTGGTTTTACAGCCTTGATCAAAATGTTCTCAGATTAATTAGCCTAAGCCATTAGTGGTTTTATTCTTGTCTCTGTGACAGCTAGACTGCCGCTTCTATTCTTTGTACACAAATTGGTGTTTGGTATCTAGTACTACACATTTCGTAGCGACATGCCTTGTGGATCATAAAAGAAATAGGGGAGGACACTTTCCCCCATATCCCCTCCCCCACTCATTTACACAAGCTCAGAGTATGGACAACTTATAGCATCTGCTGGCCTGTTGAATGGGGTCTCAGTGGGGCCCAGGCACGGGGGCCAAGGCATGGGGGCCCAGGGCAGGGAAGGGCAGGGCAGGGTTGACTGAAAGAGGGCAAGGTCATACGAGTGTAGGCTACCCCCAATAGAATGCTGTGTGCAGAGACATGTACAAGGCCTTAATGGGGGAAGGGGACCAAGAAAGAAAAAAAGAAAGTGATACTGTCCCTTAAGACAGAGATGACAGAGGCAAAAGGAATTTAATAAAGGCAAACTAGAGAAAGTATTTGGACAACATGGGCAAGTACATACATTCTCTACTTTTTAATGTTCACTATTTGTAACCTTTGTAACAAGTTTGTTGCAGCAGCTGGTCATACATCCTAACCATAGACTGTAACACACACACACACACACACACACAAACATTACAAAAACAATACAACACACATACACCAAGGCAAAAGCACATAAAATATGTGTGTACACAGGCAGGTACACACGCAAATAAAAAGCAGTTGCCTTGCAGAAAAAGCCAGAAAATCTCAGGACTTATGTTTTCGTCTAAATATTTTACCAGACTATCAGACTCATTTCTTTGACTTGCATCATCCAGTGCCTGCCATGTCTCTGACAGCGTTCCATCCAGAACAGCTCTCAGTTATTCCCCTTGTTCTCTAGGTTCATATTAGTTCTAGGCCTTTGCTTTACTCCTTGAAATACCAGTTACTCTCATCCTACTGTACACTGTGGGGCTAGGAACCATCACTACAAGACAATAGTTTGTGTGATCCAATGTAATACAAGGAATATTAATTTATAACCAAGTTGATTTTCTATAATTATTATTAGAGTCTTATATTAACAGTGACAAAAAAAAAAACTAAGAGAGATAGAGACAGAATCTTGGGATGACACGCAAGACTTATATAGTATATTCTAAAATAGCTGTGTTACAAGTAGAGCTTACTAACTACATGGCAAATACAACCTATGAGTCAGCTGTTAACTCAGAAACTTGAGATCATTTCCTGCACAGCATATGCTGACCGATGTGTAGTTATGAGTGGACAGTGGCTAGTTCTGTTGAGAAAGAGGGAGGCAGGCAAGAAAAGAATGTGCATACATGTAACATGCCCCCCATCCGGGCAGGCCGCGCGCTGGGGAGGTGAGTGTCGACACCCCACTATCCGATATGTATCATCTAGGTTCTATTACATCCACACATGTAGCTTGTCCAATGTCCGTGCCAATACTCCTCTCAGGTAGTTTTCCCTCCTGTGCCTCCACAGCCATCCTCGACTCCGGTGCTGCGGGGTGCTTCATAGACCGGGAGTTGCTGCGGTCCTTGGGCCTCTAGCTGCACTCACTCCAGGAACCTCTCTCTGTGACGGTGCTCAATGGGAAGCCCATCGGCTCGGGACTCATCACTCACATAACTCCACCTATCACCATCACAATGGGAGGCTGTCACCAGGAGAGACACCAGCTCGTCCTCCCCGCTGTATCCCATCATCATCAAGAGTGCCATAGAGTGTGGTGCAGGTTCCTGTGGTCGCCCTCCAGAGTATGCGAACCTGGCGGAAGTTTTTTCCAAGAATAGCGCCGAGTGCCTCCTCCCCATAGACCCTGGGATCGCATCATTGACCTGCTGTCCGGAGCTGCCCCGCCCCGGAACTGGGTCTACCCAGTGTCTATGGCCGAAGCCCGCGCCATAGAGGAATACATCCAGGACAATCTGCGGAGGGGGTTTATCAGGCCGTCCACGTCCCTGGCTCAGGCGGGCTTCTTCTTTGTGGAGAAGAAGGACGGAGCCTGCGGCCCTGTATTGACTATAGGGGCCTCATTGCAGTGACCGTCATGTTCCGCTGACCCATGCCCCTGGTGCCATCGCTCATAAAGCAGTTGTGGGGCAACCGTTTTTTCACCAAGCTCGTCCTTTGGAACGCATACAACCTGATCCGGCTCCGGAAGGGAGATAAGTGGAAGACCGCCTTCAGCACCACCTCGGGCCACTACGAGTATCTCGTGATGTCATTCGGTCTGGCAAACGCACCCTCCGTCTTCCAGTACTTCCTGGGACTTAGTAGAGCGGCATGTCTTGGTGTACATTGACGACATCCTGGTGTATTCCTCCACCCTGAAGGAGCACATCCACCACGTGTGGGAGGCTCTACAACGCCTGCTACGCCACGGCCTGTTCGTGAAGGCGGAGACGTGCGCGTTCCACCAGCCCACTGTCTCCTTCCTGCGATACTAGATGATCCCGTGAGGGATGAGGCAGTCAGGTCATGGCCCACGCTGACCACCATCAAACAGCTGCAGCGGTTTCTGGGATTCGCCAACTTCTACCGTGTGTGGCTGTCGTCCAGGGACCTCCCTCTCCGCCTGCCCTACCATAAGTTGGAGGAAGGTCAACGATGTGTCATACACACTGGACCTACCCGGCTACAGTACCTGGTGGACTGGGAGGGGTACGGCCCTGAGGAACGCAGCTGGGTCCCGGCGGCGGACATCCTGCACCATGATCTCATCTCAGACTTCTCAGACTCAGACACCGCCGCCACCCGGACCAGCCTGCTCCATGATCTCGGGGTCCACCCTCACACCTGCGAGAGGCACGCCTAGAGGGGGAGGTTCGTTAAAATCCACAGCTACACGTCGCCCTCTGATTCGTCCTCGCTGGTGTACTAAACTGTTAAGTACACCGGACGACAGCCGCCCAGATTACTAGCGCACCTGTCTCTCATTGTCACTAATGTCATTTTAAAACCTGTGGGAAGGGTATATGTGAGGGGAACCGGGTATGACTGCCTTTTGTATTAAACGTCGAGCTAAGCTCATAACTACGTGTATCTTCGTCTCTCGTGTGTTGCCTGACTTGCACCTGCATTAACCCCCACACTCGTACCTCAAAATACAACACCCAAGCATTTATTCAGGAAACCTTGCCACTAAACGAGCTCTACAAAAGTCAATGGATTAATGCAGCTCTATCTCTATGTCTGAGCGGTATGCAGATTTTCCAGCAGTAGAGTTAGCCCTTTTACAAACAGTGTGCGCTACAAACATCTGTTCAGTTTGCTTTAGTTCAGTAGGTTGATTCACAACTTCACTGCACGTCTTATGTAACTGCAATACGTAAGGTGGGCGAAAAATACACTGTGTCCTGGCTAATCCAATGTGCTGCACAGCTTGCCAAAACCTGATGAAAGCATCTCATATCTCGGGTTTGTTCTGGAATGAAAACAGATGACGTTAATGTACACTAATTCAAGACAAGAAAGATCCTTTTATTTGATAATGTGAGCCAGGTGGGAATTAACTATATTGTAAAAGACACTAGGCACATTCTGCATTTAAAAGACACTGCGGTTTTTCAGGTTTCCGCGCTGATGTCACAGGTTATGAGATTTTTGTCGATGCCCCCATATTTGAGGTCAAACAAACTTGCGGCCTTTCCAAAGCAACGTCTTTATGTTTGCCAACCGCTAATAAACATCAAAGAAGAAGAAGAAGAAGAAGCAACTGTGGCGGTGTGTGTGGTTTAGCTCTGTCTGGGGAGTGAGTGTGTGGGGGCGTGGTTCACGGGGCTCCCGGGGATTGGCAGCAGGTGTTTTAGTTGTATTAATCACCTGTCTTCCTCTTAAGCAGAACTGGAGAGCAGCTCGAGAGAGAAGCCATAAGAAAGCTGGTGGCACACGGACAGGCTACGCAAAGACCTGTGTTTATTATTATTATTATTATTATTTATTATTATTATTATACCTCTACGCAGAGCGGAGTTACCGGGCAGTGTCCCGAGTGTCTTGCTGCTATCTGTTACGGACCAATTACCTGCATGAGCCGGGAGCAGACGGGAGAACTCGCAAACTCGCATACGTTTGTGTGGTGAACATTTCGTGTCGGGTATTTAGAATTTTATTAGTAATCTGAGTGCAAAGCACCACCTTGTTGTTCACATTTAACTGTTAGTGTCATAATCGGATATTTCATGAATTTGTAAGAAAAAAGAGTGATCATCCCCTTTCGACGGACTATATTCCCAGCATTTTCTCTTTCGTCAGGACGCCAGAGAATGTAATGTAGTTTTTCGGGCTTTAGGCGATTTACTAAGTTCACTAAGCACACTTTCACATGCCACTTTTGTGTATGTTATATTGGCCTAGTTCATGAATAATTTAATTTAAATTTAAACTGTTCTTAACCTTTTTAAACACAAAACATGCATGTGTATCATTGTCTCCCAACATAAAACAGTCAATGTACGTCATTACGCATGGAAAACAACATGGTGACGGGGATTTCAATATTTCAATTAGCCTCATTCAACCTGAAAGGACGAGCTGATTGCCTAGGCTAACTGATCCATGATCACAACTATTTAAGGTCTTCTGACTGGGTCTATTTCTTGCGAATGAGTATGTACAGTACTTCCACTTACTCAGAGGACGTCAGTTGAATAGACGGCCCTTCAATGTGGCCATGGACACATTCGCCTACACACTGCTAAAATATTGTGGCCATATGCAGCCCAGACCCCTTTCGAATGTGGTCTGGCGATGTGTGTGGCGATAGAATCTCAATGCGTCCTCAAAGCTTCTTGGGTGCATTCACACCTGTACATAGAGCTGTCCCCCTGATTGGATCAACCAAGACGCATGTTAATGCCAGGTGTGAACAGGGCCACTGATAGCAGATGCCTATACTTTTCTATTACACTGAATTTATAGCTCTTAAATCCTACCAAATGTAATCTCAGCCCTCACTTTTAATCATTGGCCATCAGTAGTGCTGAATGAGTGAGCAGTGTAATGTAGTCATTTATTTCAACATTGGAAAGTTGTCTGAGCTCCTGGCTCTCAGAAATAGAAGCACGTATTTGGTTTTCTAAAGCATTTTTTGGGTAATGATAAACAGAGGCGATTTGCAGTCAAAAGTAAATAGAGCAGTCAGTGAAAATGAGCAGATATTTTTCTTTATGTGCAAGAGATGAAGTGTCTATTCTATTCTGCTTTGCCTTGACTGGTATATGAAATAGATTCTTCCAAACTATTTCAAAGTATCAAAACACATTAGGGTTCAGTGAGATTAAATATATAAATACAATCGCTCACACAGACATATTAAGGGTAAGTGTAGCTTAAGCAAAAAGATATTGGACAGTTTTATAGTATTTGCTTGGATTTGGGTGGTCAAATGCACAGTTCCATCTTTTTATGCCACACACACACACACACACACACACACACACACACACACACACACACACACACACACACACACACACACACACACCTGCTGTCCTCCACAGAGTTTGGTATCCTAATACTACGGTAACATCAGGTAAGCATGGCTTGATTTGTTTCCTACACTCTTCTCTGATTTAAAAGTAACAAAAGAATGCATTGATATATAAAGAAAAACAGAATAAACTGTGTATAAGACAGAGAGGGAAAAATATGTTTCTATCATCTAGACTGAAGGAAAAACAATTAACTTTGTTATTTATCTACTGGCATCACTGCCTAGGGAAATTTCCAGAGAAGTGGGTGTGTGAAAATGCAGAGATAAAAAAGATGTGTTGTTCGGCATCTAAGGAGTGTGTGTCGCGGGGGCTTTTACGACCCACTCTATCCTCTGTGAATCAGGAGCTATAAACAGCATCCAGGGCCGACCAGTGGCACATCTCTCCCCCTATTGTTCTTTGTGACAGACGGCAGGTTCCAAAGTGAAGCGAGGATTAACCGCTGCCCACAGTCTGCCTGCCCCCCTTATCAGGAAGGACCAGATTGGGAGATGGGAGCAGGAATAAAAAAAAAATCTCAGCGATGAGTCATCCTCTATACTAACTAATACTGCCATACACACACACATATTATTATTTGTGGATACTGTATAGGCTACACATTCTGACTCGCATTTTAACTTACCATATTACATACAATGTACAGTAATTAATAATGCAATTTTCCTGCAGTGAATTACGACTCTATCAGATTTCATGCCGCCTCCAGCTCTCAGCAAAACTCTGGTGGGTGTCTTCATGGAAAACACCATTTTCTAACAAGCGCTGCACTCGGTGGAGATTCGATGCATTTCCTATGCGAAACAGCGAGTAGGAGAGGGGACAGCAAACGCCGCTCACAGAGGCGAAAGTTCCTGCATGTTGACCGCTAATGCCCGCTCTCAAAAGTTAGCGAGTTTTACTCCACTAGGAGCGGTAGCCAATGAGAGAGCAGAAACTAGGCCACATGCTCACAATCTCCTGTGTTGAACAAAAATTGGCAAATTAAAGGAATCTGAATTAAATGGAGTAAATGATCATTTATAGCAGCAATACTCACAACCTCTTGGATTTGACCCTGTTAAACTACAAATAATGTAATTAAAAATAAAATGTGTCAAATTCCATCAGGTTCCCTGGTGAGTTTATCTAAGTAGCAATGATTAGACTAAACAGCTTAGACTAAAACGCTATACTATGAAAGTAATCTAGAATTAACAAACACATTTGCTTTTCACCAGACAGCCGATGATACAGCGGTATTACAAACATTATATAGTGAGATTTCTTCCATTTTGTATAATAATTTATGATTATAGACATAGTGTGTTGTACACCATCGGCACCAAATTTGGGTGACACTGATTTTCTGGCAATCAAATTGTTTACTAGAGCACAAAATTGTTTACAAGAGTACAAAGTTCTTCATAGATCTAGCCTCTTAATTTTGCTCTCAAAGTGCACCAGATGCCTGCCTTTAACTTTAAATTGTACAAAATTTACTTCCGGGGGCAGAGGCCACCTTAGCCTCATTTTGAGCCAGGAAAAACCCTGATAGATATATATTATGATATTTATCTTTTCCTTTCATCCACCCAAGTGCAGCTGATGGCGACCCTGTCAGAAAGCCAAAGCAATTGGCTTTCACCACCAAGATCATCTCCCTCGCCGCCAGAATGGCCTTACTGTAATAGTACAGTGTACAGAGTACGGGGATGTTTCTCTTACAACTCTAATAGAAACACCCTCAGCACATCTCATTATCACTTAAAACAACACCCTTCCACAGCAGTCTCCACTACCACAAAGCCCTACTGCCTCTGGGAACGAGAGGCTTGTCAGTGACGCTGAAGCTGTCCCGACCCGACGTGACCTCAGCTAAAACTAGCCTGGCCCCAGAGGACCAGAGTGAAGACAGGCACGTCTTACACATAAGATCTGGGTGGCAACACTGGGCACAAGGATTACCATTGCACCCAATAGACAAAATGGGGGTGGGTGATATGACAATACATTTTCTGATGTACCTTACAATCTGTTTTCACTGGCATATCGTTAAGACTGTAAATCGTGTAAAATATGCAATAATAATATATTATTATTCATATATTTTCCCATATCACCCACGCCGAAAATGAATAGGTCTACATGCTATTATGTGAGAAACAGATGAACACTTAGTAATTACACACCATTGGCTGTTATGTTGAAAAAAACAAAGATACAAAGTCATAGGATACAAAGGAGGCTAATACATTCAAATTAGAGTAATGCAACAAAGTGGTAAATAGGCTTTGCATAATCCTTTGGAAATCATCCTGAATGAGGTTCCCTTTAACTTAAACCTAGGCTGACAGGCAAAATCCAAAGTGGGTTCAGTGGTTACTCTGCTAGGAGTGACCTTTAAGTGTGTGCATGTGATTAAGGGATAGTTGATGTTTATCCATAGTTAAGCAAGAGAGCCTCTTGAACAGCTTCAGCTGAGCTTTAGCATGACAACCTGGCAGGCATGTGTGTGTGTGTCTGAGAAGTTGAGAAGGCTACTGAGACATGCTAAACATTCACTTACTCGCACATGGCCTTAGCTCTCTTCCGATTTTGTGTGCGCGTTTGCAGGACTCAGTGATCTGGAGGGCCTGGGAACTGTGTGGAAATCACTTCCCCCTGCTCATCTCAGTCATGAGAAACAAAACTGACCAACAACACAACCTATAGTGTGTTGAAACAGAAACGGCACTCATACCATCTATATTTAGGTAAGTAGATATATGATGAAAGAATTCCCAATACTCTATTCTCCCCCTCCTCCAAATCAAATGCTTCTGAGCAATACACAGAATCTACTTGTTGTCACATACCAACTGCGCAGGACACATGTAAACATTAGTGGAAACCCTTCTGACATGATATTAAATGTGAAAAACAGATTAGTAAAAGGCTTCAGAGAAAAACCTGTTATGGGCCACATGCACTTAATATTCTACTAGTATTGATAGGACACATCTATGAAATGAGAATGAGTATTTAAATTATTTGTTTTCATGGCACGTGTTCAGTGAAATAAGTGATCAGGAAAAAATCTACAAATTAGAAAGAAAACAGGAGCAAGAATCTAATAGGCCATGTTGGCAGTGTACTGTGACAAAGAAGCCTGGAAATAAAAAGAGTTTCACAATAGACAAGGAAGCAGAGCACTGTGTAAATTACCAACTGACAAGCTCAAGAAAGCTGGATGTTACTCACCACTGAGCTAAGCCACGTCATTATACTGCAAGTAGTAGCACAATTACAGTTACACCATGCCATTGTGAGCTGATCTCTGTGTAAAAGAGTTGTTCATGTGCTTTCCGAACATGTATGTCTTGTACAGATTGTGGAACTGAACAGTCCTTCAGGTTCCCCGTCCTCTCACTTCCCTGTACTCAGTAAAATGACTCCTCTGACGGAACACAGCTTGATAACAGCCTTTCCCAAACCCTATAGGTTAACTGGTTCCCCTGTGTGTGGATGATGCTCACAGGATATTTTCTCTTTTTCGGGCCATTCTCTGTAAAACCTGCCTCTGACATGGTTGTGCGAGAAAATCCCAGTAGATCAGCACTTTGTGAAATACTCAAATCAGCCCGTCCGGCACCAACAACCATGCCACGTTCAAATTCACTTAAATCACCTTTCATTCTGATGCTTAGTTTAAACTTCAGCAGATCGTCTACACCATGTCTACATGCCAAAATGCATTGAGTTGCTGATTAGATATTTGCATTTGTGAGCATTTGAAAAGGTGTACCTAATGAAGTGGCCGGTGAGTGTATATTTTCATTAATGTTACGTATTTTACAAAATTCGTTCCCATTGATTGAACATAATTTAATTGCTACTTCCAGTGCAGCTGATTTAAATTAGAGCTTTTATCCAATTAGATTTTCTACCGGTATTGTCTCCGTCTAAAAAAATCTATCTGGAGGCCTTCAGAATTTTGAGTGAATCCCCTCTGCTGCTGAAGCAAATGGGGACAATATTGTTTTAACCAATCCGATTTCGAGTTTGCCATGTTGAGCATATTCATTTTTCATGTGGTGTGATCGGAGGGACAGTTAGGTACTGTAACTGTAGTAAAAGTAAAAGTAGCTAGCAAGGACCTCAGGATACATTTAGTTTGTTTGTCATTTGGTGAGTCCGATTTCATAATGTGTAAGTTACTATTGAATAATGTGATTCAATTTGTGAAAGCACACACAGTCACCTTAGGCTACATAGTTTTTTTTTGGCTGCATAATATTATATAGGCTAATGCTGTTATTACACACGTATTACGGTCATATAAAACAATATGAGCACGCCCAACTTCATGTAACGTATTGTATTTTGGCCTTTGACATTAGACTTGGTTTGTTTGGTGAGAGCTTGTCGGATTTAGAGGCAAGGTTGATCTGCGTGTTTGTGGCAACCTACTGTAGGGCCTGTTATGAGCGTTTTGATAAACCTATTAGTGTTGGTACAGTACACAGATCAGGCAAATATGTAGATCAGGTTGTAGCCTATGCACTACGCGTGCGAAAACTCTGGTGAAAGGAGTAGCTCTCCTGCTGATCCTCCATGACCTGACCTTGGTGGTGCGAGCAGAAGGTGTATGAGGACACAGTGAACCAGGCAACCTGGGCCATAGATCCATACTTACAGATCAGTCAACAGGGCTTAAATAACAGGAAAAGCACAACCTCTGTAATCAGCTTAAAACCAGTCTCTAGCATTTTTTGCATTTTTTAATGCTTTTTACTGCCACTCCCTGCTGCAAAACCGTTATCCTTCCATCACCGCCACACGTTTCTGACAAATAAAAGTTTTTAGTTTTAAGTCACGTCATTGCAATTATTCAAAGGGCAACAGAAATGTCAACTACATTGGCTTTATCCAGTCAGCTATATCAGCAACAGATCAGATTAACCATGCTAGTTACACTATTGTTTGACTGGTTATAATTTCTTCCACTACATTGTTGACGCTAGAGTTTTGAAAGTCTATCTGGCTTCATGTGTACATTTACTTCTTGCTCTTGACACCAAAGCCTTTGGTGTTTCTAATGCAGAGGAGGAAGTAAATTGGAGGAGGGCTTTAATAGATCTCTAGGGTTACAAATAGCAATAACAAATAACATTTACCACAGAACACTGGAACTAACATCAAGGAGAGAGGGAAGACTTTTAAAATAACTTTTGTACCCGCAACTCTGACTCAGCCCATTGAAATGTGTTTTCGAGAACTCTTTTGATAACTGAATTAAAAAAAATATAGCAGAGCAAAACACGGCAGAAGAGTTAAAATAAAGGAACTTATCTCAGTCCATTTTTTTCTGTTCACGAGCTTGATTACATTACATCACCTCACAGCCATTTTGGTAGGCCAAAAATAAGTGATTGCTATCAATCACCGGTGATTATGGTAATCAGGTGACAGGAACATTGAATGACGAATGATTCATATACCAATGAGGTAGAGAATGGCTGTTTTCGTATAAGAGTTTTTTTCAATTCAATGTTTTGTAATGACGTCTTATTTCAATCTCGCAAGGACTAGAGAGACTAGTCAGCTCCCCTGTGGAGGCATATGATTTATTTCAGATTAAGAGAAAAGTAAGAGCGAGCGATAGTAGGGAGTATGTGAGAGAGAGAAAGAGAGACAGACAGACTAAAGTATAAACTATAAAGCAGCAGCACTGTGAACAGAAGATGGAGGTATAGAGAAGAATGGATATACTGTACTGGCAGTAGTGATGGGTATTAGATTTTAGCGGTACTACTACTTTTACCGATACTGCTTATCAATCCGGGACTTTAATGGCACTCTTATCAGTGCTTTTTGTTATTTAAGAGGGAAAAAAGAAAACAAATTAAGAACAGAATTAACACTTTATTTTCTCATATGTACTGTATATAAATGAACATTCTTGAGCAGCAAACTGCAACAGCATTGTTTTGAACAAATCACTATTATAGACTATAATGTGATTATTCAAATGTAAAATACATAAAATAATGTCACGATCCTGGCTGCCTTTTTAGTTTAATTATGGACACTATATAGTCATTGTTTGCTGTTTTGGCTAAGCCTGTACATTGTTTTTTGGTTTAAGTATTAAACTACGCTTTATGTGTTCTCGTTCCTACGCCCTACATTCTTTGTTTTTCCTCTGGCTTGCGCCTACACTCGCCATACTACAACGCATCGTTACAAATAAACTACAAATATATTTTTTTACCTAACCCATGTTCTTATAATTTAGTTAACTACGTGTGTGTAACCACACTTTTGAACATTTAGTTCTCTTCACCATTGACCCTAGGGCTACGTTCAGACTGCAGGCCTTAATGCTCATTTCCGATTTATTCCCAGAACTATTTTTTTGACTGACTGTCCAGACTGACGGCGCATTTTTTTTAAATCCGACTTGTAACGGATTTGGACAACATATAAAAGCGGTCCAAATCGTGAAAACATTAGATCTGAGTCACATATGAGCAAAAAATTCGGATTTGGGTCATACATTTCGGGGTATTGAGGTTTCCGAACTGACATCACAGGACACAAAATCCTGAGGGAAACACTGCAACATTTTTTGTTAACACCGGCTTAAACCACAAGGGTAATTGCAGACACAAACAGAAGTGTACCTACTTTTAACAGTAAGCTCCAAGGCTCTGTTGCTAATTTATGCTTTAGAATAAATAAATTCAATACATTATAACTGAACACAAATACTGTACTAAAAACTGAACAAGAAATAAGGAAATTCATGAAATTTCAAGTGAGACTTTTAGTCTGGCTTTCATAGAGCAGACTGCTCAGAGTGAAAACCACACAGTATCTCTGTTTCTGCCTTACTAAGGGGACTGGATTCCACACAGGTCACTGTCTTGGATACCTTGCACCATTGTGTGAGAGTCTGACATACTCTGCTGACAATTCCTGTTTCCTAATGATCTGTGGTTCTAAAAATGCAGAGGGCTAAACGTCCTACAGCCAGTGAGTCACAAGCCAACGTGATACTAAAATATCATACATTTAATGAAATGAGCCAGTCATTTGATGGGATTGTGTTGTATTGTGTATTTATAATGTACCCCCACCACACACACACACAGCTAGAAAGGACAAAGTCATAACAATGTAAAGTTAATCTCCTAGGACACCAGTGCAGGCAGTGTGGGTGTCTGGACGAGACACGCTCGCCTGTTCATTCGCTCGTCCGCTCAATGGCTGGGCTGCGCGTGTCTGCCTGTACCGTATCCGCCGCGCCACACTCCTACATGTAACCCCCCCTAGTGTTCATTCTCTCTCTCCTCTCCTCCCTCCTTTCTTGTCTTTCCTCCTGGCGGCGGGCGGCTGTCACGATTTCCAGCCCACTCATCGGCGTTCCTCTCATGCAACTGTCGCTCCGAGAAGCTTTCATCCTACCTCCCCTCTCCTCTCCTGCTCGCTGGGTGGCAAACCAGAACATTACATAAATGAAAGAACGTGGGCCTGACTGATGTTTGTGTTTGTGTGTGTGTAAGCGCCTGTATTCATCAGTGTGGGGGTGAGGGCGTGGTTTAGCTCTTATGCGTGTGGAAGGGAGGTGTGGTTCACGAGACTTGAGGAATGGGTGCGATTAATAATCAGCTGTCTCCCCGGTAAAAGGAGCACGGGCCAGACCTCCGGAAGAGATGCCAATAGCTGAGGCTGGCGAAACGAGGACGCAGGAGTGACAAATCCTGCACCACCCTTACATATACTGGGCAGTGTTAAGACCCAGGTGATTCCTGTATAGCAGGCAGTATTAAGCACTGTGTGCATTCTGTTTACCGTCAAGCTGTGTGATACCTTGCCAGCTGGAATATAACCGTGTGTGGCACGTTAAAACAGTACTCTCCGTGTGGACAGCCTTGTGTGTACCACATTTGGCACCCGAACAGGGACAATGGCGGAACCAGCACAACCATTATCATCCTGGCCGAGATGTTTCAGAGGATGTCGGAGATGCAGAAGCGACAGGCGACGGTACAGCAGCGGCAGATGGAATCACCTGGGTCTTAAGGGCAGTGTTAAGGGTAAGGGTGGTGCAGGATTAGTCACTCCTGCGTCCTCGTTTCGCCAGCCTCTCAGCTATTGGCATCTCTTCCGGAGGTCAGGCTCCTTTTACTGGGGAGACAGGTGATTAGTAATCACACACCCGTTCCCATTCCCCAAGTCTCGTGAACGACACCTCCAAACGTTCCCTTCCACACGCATAAGAGCTAAACCACGCCCACACCCCCACAATCAGCTTTGGTGGAAAAGCTCTTTTGAGTGTTATACATCAATGGAGGACTTTATGTAGTATACAGCCGATAAAATAATACAATAAAAAAACAACTTTACTGTTAAGACTTAAAATTATGCAGAATCTAACCCTTGAGTGAATAGCTTCCTTACATCAATGGGGGGGGGGGGGAGAGATGGGGTTCACTCAGGGAATGGAGACAGGTGAAGGTAATCGCTAGTCACCTGTCACCTTGGCAGACATGACAGAACTGGCGCAGCCGATTGCATTATTGGCCGAGATGATTCAGCGCACAGTGGTGATAGAGGAGCAGCAGGCGGTTTTTCTAAGTTGGCAAATCGCGGCTCTGCCACATCAAATGAGCACCAGACTCAGGCGTTACAGCAGCTGGCAGCAGAACCGGCAACGCGACCAACGGTGTGCTTGGACATACAAGTGCCTAAAATGGCAGCAGGAGAGGAACCCCAATCGTACCTCAAAGCGTTCGAGGTAGCAGAAGAGGCGTGTGGGTGGGCCGACAACAGAGTGGACCGCGTGGGGTTGAGCACGGAGGACCATCGCCGGTGTCTCCAGCGGGCCAGCCTGGACGAGGGAGAGCATCCCTTCGCATTCTGCAGGCAGGTTCTCGACGCGGCCACTTGATGGCTGCAACCTGGGGAGTTATCGGCGGAGCAGGTGATAGGCCGAGAAGCCGTGGAGCAGTTCATCGATGGGTTGTCGGCGGGGACGGCACGCTGGGCGTGGTGCCATCTGCCTGGGGAACCGGGAAAAGGCGGTGGTGTTGGCGGAGGACCATGCAGACGGCCAGACGGAGCAGCCGAGGAGGAAGGACCGCCAGGCGGTGGTGTCTGGAGGTCGGTAGGAATGGGTACCGAAACCCGCTATTAAACGGGCCCCGGGGCTAAATTTATTTATTGGTTATGCCTTTGGTACTGGAGAAATTAAGAAAATAGATTTCCTATTTATTATAGCTACATAAAAGTGATCTTGCACATTTTATTTCACCAACTCTGTTTCTGATTACATTTGTCTATGATGCATATTCGCTATTCCCAATCTAGAAGAGAGATCTCTATCTCGGGGCCTGTGTGCGAGGGGCGGGGCAGCTCTCTCTCTCACACGCTGCATTACTGCACAAACACACACACACACACAGACCCTGCTCTTGGTGACAATGGTGAAGAGAACACAACTTTCAAAAGTGTGGTTACACTTCACTAGAGTCGATGCTAACAATGCTACAATTGCTAATGCTAATTCTAATTGCCACAAGTGCAACAAGTCTTTTGCATGTAAAGGGAGAAACACGAGCAATCTGTTGAAACATCTAGCAAAAGTCCATCACATAAAGGCGGAGAAATGCACGGCAAATGCAATGTTTTCGACTACCTAGCTTGTATTCTGTTGTTGCCCTAGATATATGTTATCTATCTATGTATAATTTAGTTACCAGTAACTCTGTGTGTGGGCTCCAGGCGCCCTGCCTGTAGCCCACACACGGAGTTACTGGTAACTAAATTATACGAACAGGGGTTAGGGTTAAAACTGGTTTCTGTTTCAGGCCCTACTGACTGCCACAGTCAGTAGGGAATTCACAGAACCACAGTTACCATAGCTTCTTTTATTTTATTTCTTTTATTTGAATAATCGCATATATAGTCTATAATAGTATTTGTTCACAACAATGCTGTTGCAGTATGCTGCTCAAGAATGTTTATATATAGAATTTTATAGAATTTATATATAGAATTTATACACAGTACTATAAAATAAAGCAATGTTAATTCTGTTCTTAATTTGTTTATTTTTTTCCTCTTAAATAACAAAAAGGACTGATAACTGTTAATGTACTGTTAAGAGTACTGTTAAGTACCTGATCGAAAAGCAGTATCAGTAAGAGTAGTAGTACCATTAAAGTCTTAACAGTGTCCATCACTAGAGGTCTGAGACAGGGCTGCCAGAGGAGGAATGGGCCGGCCTGTCCACTGGAGCCGGCTGGCACGGCGTCACCAGGACCTTTCAACCACCCGCCTGGGGAGGGAGGACCAGAGTATAGTCCGGAGAGAATGCTAAAGATGGGAATAATAGAATCGCACAGCTCCTGGTTTAGTCCCATCGTTCTGGTGGCTAAGAAGGATGGGACCATCAGATTCTGTATAGACTACAGGTGGGTGAATGGGGTGTCACAGTTTGATGGGTATCCAATGCCCCGGGTGGATGAACCACGGGACTGGCTTGGCACAACTCGCTTTTTTATGACACTGGATTTGACCAAGGGCAACTGGCAGATTCCCATGTCTCCAGAGTCTAAAGAGAAAACGGCCTTCTCCACTCCATTTGGGCTGTTCCACTTCAACACACTTCCATTCGGCTTGTTCGGCGCCCCAGCCACCTTCCAACGTCTGATGGACAGGGTGCGGTTTATGGGACTAGGAGACATGATCGCTACACCAATTTTGTTTTACTTAAATTCAGTTAATTAAATATAGAGAGAAAAGAGATTATTCCGAACGTTAGTGTGTAACCCTAACCCTAAACAGTCAAGAGTTTCCCTGCTGTTTCAAGGGTTCAATATCACTTTAACAGCAGCTTTCCCTTCCCATTACAGAGTCTGTGTGAGTATGTGTGTTTCTTAGCACTACATCTAATAGAAAGCAGAAATATGCAGTACATTTTGAGTTACCCAAATTATTTTCTTTAATGCACTTTCTTTAAGACCCATGAAATGAAAAAGAGATTGAGAAGACCGTACCTTGTTTAACAGGATGTTTCATACTTGCTACAATCATGTCATAATCATGGCTTTATACTGTATCTTTTACAAAGCTCAATGCTGGGTAATGACTATAGATCCATATGAATCCATTCTTAAAGGATTATGGAGGGATTCAAATCTAAAATCTATTTAAATCTCTGAATAATAATAATCTGCCTTTTAATTCATTGTATACATACAGTAAGCCTTCACACCTGGCTAAGAGTGGCAGGTCTTGTTCCAGGCACCAAAGCATTCTTACATGTTGGAAAGCCCTGTGCTAATTCGGGGCATACCCAGGCACTCCGGGTCAACGCGGCCCAGACAGGGTGTAAAGCCAAAGGCTGTCAGGGAGGCTTACTTGCTCCCTACTCCTCACAGCCTTCCAACACCATTATAGGCCTTGGCTTTGGGTAATCAATCTATTTGCATGGTGTGTTTTTTCCCTATGTTCTATGAGGCGTGGTATATTATCTGTCACCATCTGCAGATATTGTGTGTTGTCTGTTGCGGGGTGTATGTGTATGTGAGAGCATGCCAACCCCTTTATGTGCACCTATTTCTGTCAGTGGGACCACATCTGCCTCTGTGTGCGTAAATCCACATTTTGAGGACGGTGTGCTAGTCTGGGGCAGGGACCAAAGAGGCCTCACAGTGAGGCCTAACAGCTGTTAAAATTCACATCACAGCCTAAGACGGATGCATCTTATTTGCTTTATCATGAAAGTGGCATATGCTGCATTGACCATGGGTTTTATGAGGGCAGGGTTTTTTAACCCAGTCTGAAGAACTGCTGTCCTGCTGTGAAGGCAGCAGGACAAAGGGGTGATATACAGCAAACTGCATTACGTGAGCTACATAAATATATACAAATAACATAAATCTCCATATGGATATCGGAAAGGTTTGATATGTTCTCGGCTCACATTCATCTATTTATGTATCTATCTAATCATGGGTTCTGCCCTCAAGGGTAGATGTTCCACCCTGGCATCTCACACCAGGGTGATGTTGACAGAGGTGACTATTGTGCTGACAGAGATGTCTTTCCATGGCTCCAGTTGATGTCGCTTTGGTTTATTTAGGACTGGGGCCTCGGTTCCACTGTTTCTATAGAGCTTACATTTCATTACCAAATTAACAGCTGTGATCATTTAATTGAAGTGGTTAAAAAAAAAAAAAAAATGTACTGACATGACTATGCTATGCTATACTAATTCGATATATTAAAATTTTAGGTACAGTTTGGAACATTCACTTACAGGTTTTTTTAACCACTTTACCCTAAATGACAGAACCTTGGTGTCATTTTTCACAACTCTAGACACAAAACTCACAACGGTAACCACTTCTAACACAGGC
>JAODLI010009292.1:0-26426 GCA_027575585.1 Percopsis omiscomaycus | reverse complement strand
CCATTGCAACAAGGCATGTATACATGTACTGTACTCACCTGACAACAGATTATGTTTTAGGATGGCCTCCTTAATAAGATCATAAGTTACCAGCTCTGTACAGTTCACCAGTGCATTTCTTGTGATATTGGGTAGCGTGCCTGCAAAAGAAGCTTAATAATTTTCATTCTGAAAAACAATTTACAGCATGGAAAACACCACATTTCTATTGTTTTGTATAATAGAATTGTGGTTCTTCTCTCCTTGAATGTTTTATGTGGTAATGCCACCACTACAGTATGTTGGCATTGTAATTGTAATACAGTATGTTGCCCCTAGTAATACTATCCTATGTCATGTTCCTAACTATAAGATAGCGTACTATACCTTTCCAGAGTCCACGCATTCCCTCATTCTGGAAGATGTGTTTGTAGGCCTGCATAGTGCCGGTGTAGCGACGAGCGACCCCGTCTAGGTTCATCTGAGCCTGGAATCGAACCTTCACCACATCAGTTGGCTGAGCAAGGGACACAGCCATGGCCCCTGTGGTGCATCCAGCCAGGATACGAATGAATACACCTGGGCCTGGAAGAAGGGCCGAGGGATTAGTGAAGCATATTGGCCAATTATGCACCGGCCCTTAGACCTTAATATGACATATCTGTTACAGTGGTAGATTCTATGATTTATAGAAGTATTCTTATGTCCTTGTCCCAAAAATAATCAAGAGTAAAAAAGCACAATTTGTTCAGCTAAATATATATACCTATGATGCACTCTACTATAAATGCAGCTACTTACTGTCTTTGCCTCCTGTGTAGAAGTTCTTTACATTGTCATAGAGTCCTATTCTGATGGAGGCGAAGCACATCTGTCTCTGTAGCCCAGCCACCAGCCCGTTGTATAGAGACCTGGGTCCTTCAGTCCGGATCATGGTGCTAATTGTCCCAAACACCCCCCTGTAGCGGATGTTTTTGGCCGCCTCCACATTCTTCTCTCCTTGAATCTTGTATTGAAAAGAAATTACAGTAGCGGTTACATTTCTTTGAATTACAAATTACTATAATCTAGAGAAAATGTTCGTGATGTGGTATATAGCTGTAATATTACTGTTAGACGCAATTACTGAACACATACCTGCAGCCTGACTTTGGCTGTGTCTAGAGGGAAGGTGACTAGGTCAGCTATGCAGGCAGCTGCTCCAGCACTTGCCATCTTCACACCAAGAGGTGGTGGCACATCAGACGGCTTAAGTCCCACCATAGTTCTTACTGCTAACAGGCCAAACACACACATATGCAGGCATGCCCACAGAATATGATGTTGTTAGCTATGTTTTTTCTAAAAAAGAACAACAATATACTGTATAAACATTTTTACAAACAACATTTTTAATAAATACTGCCTGTCAGCAGTTCCAAATCTGTATCGATTATTGATTAATAAAGACGCGGAAAAGAAATCCCCACAAATGTACTTACAGTGTTTGATATAAAATCCCTTTTAATCCTTGGCTGCCTGTAACTGGCGGGTTTTCATTCAAATCCAAAAATAATCCATAAGAGGTCAAACTGGAGAAGAGAAAGATGCATGTTTTGCTCTGTCATTTATATCATTTCCAGCTCACTTTTTATGACATCGTTGATGAGGCAATATCCTGCGTCAAATCAAAGTCCACAGTCTGTCAGAAAGTCAATGTTCAATTTACCCCACAGTGCAAAGCGGTGCAGAAGGCTTTCAGAAAAACAACTGTCTATTTACAGTAATAAATAACACCTGAAACTAATTCTACCTATTTTTCTATTGTAATACATTTATGAAACATATGCAAGGATGTTTCTATAAAGAAAAAATAAAATGTCCTTTGTAACTTTCAACTGATAATTTATTTTTAATTCTAAAAAATAAATAAACCAACACCAATCACAAGTTCATGTCATTATCCAACAAGCAAAATAAAGTCATTGTTTTTGACAGTCTCCTATGCGTAAGTATGGCATTGGATTAATAAAGTAATTATTTACCTCATTACGCCAATAGTCTGACCTCAGCTACAGTCATGACACACAGAGAGAACCATCCAATAGGCTTGTGAGAGGCTTTGGCGATTTCCTTCATATATCAGCTGAGCTGTATTAAACCATTGTCTCTATTTCCTAACAATATAATAGGCTACAACACCACCGAGTTAATTTTTTCGAACATTATTTTGGAGTTTTGTGTTAAAAGGTATGGTAGCCAAATAGGAACATTTGTTACAATAAAACACAGCTTTCCTTCACTATACAGTTGAATTAAAAAATCATATACAAATATGAGTATAGTGAGGAAGAACGTATTCTCACATATACTGCAAGACATATTACTCATGATCAAAAGATCAAAAGTTATTTATTCTACAGAAAGGGTGTGGAGTGGCTGAGTGACATAAGAGGATGGCAAGAACATAATATCAGCAATACCTCAATCAGCCTAGTTTATTTAGCACACAATGTCATTCGCGTATTTGTCTATCTATTTGGAATGCTCACACAGAAGGCTTGCATTGACGTGACAGGAAAGCCTACTCCAGTAGCAAGCTATGATTGGTCAGCCTCAGCCATGACCCCAGTGCACTGGGTAGAGAAGAGACCTAATTCAGAAATGCAATAATGATATTGACCCTGGATTTGACAAAATACTGAAGGGTTTCTTAAAATGTATTTCTAAAAAAATAAATTATATATATATATATATATATAAAAAATAAACATATCTTCAATGAAATATATGTACTGTAGATTGAATCATTATTGCATTAGGGAATACATTTTTATTTCTACAAAATGAATGTCCTACTTTAAAATTCTTAGCGGTGACGTCTTCATTTTCTCCCCCAGATAGCATAAAACACAATGCCATAACTAAGAGTGTCTGATCAAAGCAACAAAAAAAGGCTTGAGGTGGTAGTACTTTGTAGTACAGAATCAACCATACTACACTTTTAATTAGTTGAAGTGGTACACAATGCTTCAGAATCATGAGCATGTAAAACTGGACACTTAAAATGGAAATATTCACATAGGAACAATTTAAAAACAGCAATGTAAAACTGCACTGAACATAAATAATGTTTAAGAGTGCACAAAACTATAACATGGTACAAGGCAAGCAAAATACATTTAATAAAGCATGTATAGTAAACTTTTCCCAGGTTATACAGAAAGTGCATGTGCTTCTTGAGCAGTTTTGTCAAAGATAACATTTTCTTTATAATATTGTGCATGGATACCAACATTTGGCTTCCTGAATTGTGAACTGAACTGTGGCATGATGGATTTTTTTCATACTTTACTTTATCTTGAACTGCCCCAATTTACTCTCTGGGGAAATGTAATGTCAGATGATGACCGTTCTGGAAATGTACGATTTTAAATAAAAAGGACGTATTCTGAAATATTGTTTTAGGAGTTTTTGAATGCAATAGTGAGAAAATTCAGTACAGCCACAGCCGAGTTATTATACTGTCATAGGGTGAGAAAAAAACGTTTATTATAGTGTGAGGAAGCAACAACTGATCAGACATTATGTTAGGTGATGTTAGGTAGACAATCAATGTTCCACTTTAGGACGGTACTGAGTTTGTTGACGTTTACACCTACACAGCCTAAGTTTACTAGGGATTATAATAGTAACACCAATGCATAACATCTTATAAAGTACAGCTACTACATGTATACATTGATTTCCGTCGGCCCTTCATTCCCTCGTTCCTGGGCAGAATAGACCAATTCTAGTAAAAGTTTTTTCTCATGTCTGGTAAAATGCGTTGCTTGGAGCAATCCCACATTCGTGCAGTTATTATACACATAGGCTTCAGATTTCACCTTCCAAGGAGAGCCACTCTCTTCTACAACCGAATATAGACCGTTTCTCCGGCAATTCCTGTTTGATAATGTCATTTCCTATTTGAAACAGCGTTACTAAAGAGAACAGGAGTCCTTGTGCGCGAGTCTTCCTTAAGGCCTCAGCCAGACAGTGAGATCTCATAGTCACTGGATGACAGTAGAGGGCGCCCTGCCTTCTGCACATTCTTGGCATTGGTGATGCAAGCCGCTATGTCCGCCGGCTTCTCAAAGTACTGTACCAGCGCCTGCTCGGTGAGCACGGAGGCCAGGAACTGCTCAAAGGTAATGGCCCAGTCCTTATCAATGCTGGTGCTGTGAGGCAGCCCGCTTTGCTCGCGGGGGGGCGCCCTGTCGCCCGCGTCGGTGGGCCGCACCAGCACCGTGTCTTCCGCAATGTCCTCGCACTGCAGCTTCTCGTCCAGCCATTGGGAGCCCGCGCTGAGGACCGAGTAGGAAGACATCGACGTGTCGTCTTTGGTCTCGTCGTCCGATATCAGCATGGCGGAGGATGACGCCCCCGTGTCCTTGGGGGAGGAGTCTTCCAGCTTGATGTCCTGCATGGCGGGCGACGGCTCGCAGTCTCCGTCGCCACAGGGCCTTGGATTGCTCTCCTCCAGACCTCCCGGGAAGTAGGAGTCGTCTCGGTCGCGTCGGTATACACCGTCTAGCTGGGAGTCCTGCGTGACTGTGGGATCCGTCGCATCTCTCATACTCTCATTCCCCTCCTGGTCGTGGTCTTTGCTACCAGAGGAAGAGAAGAGCTTGCCCACCTCGCCCATTTCCAGCAGCAAGCTGGTGACTGTGGCCGTGGCGTGGTAGAGCTCCTGCTCTGCAATGTCTTCGCTAAACATGCTGTAGAGTGTTTTACAGAGCTCAATAAACTGGCTCTGGAGGAAAGAGAAATGGTAAAACGTCACTGGAGCCACCATACGCTACCTTTTGCTTTGCCTACAACAAATTATATACAACGCACACACACGCGCACACACACCTGGTTGAGTTTAGGCAGACCCTTTGTGTTTTCTAGTTTGGGTTTAGTCTCCTGGTTCCACAGCTTCAGGTAATATCGATAATCAGAGGTTTGCAGTTTCTTCACTGTAACACACACACACACACAGTATATTTCACTCAAAACTCACAATTAGGTCATCTAAGATTTCCATCTAGGCACTGTGTGAGGACAAACATGGTTTGATTCCTTTTTATTCATAGCATGAATGTTTCATCCAATTAGATACTCAAATGAAATGTTGCTTATCTTAAGCAGTGTATCTCTTTTGTGATGTACTGTAGTTTCCTCCCTGACAGTATTAATAGGACTTAATTTATCTCAGTGTCACTAGTTAAACTTCTTGCCTACCTCTTTCAGTCTTGAATGTGACTCTGACAAAGCCATCATCCTTCTCATTTTTGCAGTTGGGGTCATGACCTGAATGGAAAGGAAGTGTAAAGTGACACACAAAAGATATTTCGTGTGGCACAGTCAGCAATACTTCCAACAATACTTACTGTGTGAAGTATAATTTTTGCTAAAACGGTTGCTGGCTGGTTCTTACCAATAGAGGTTTCTGGAGTGATGTCTTCAAAGAAGTACTGTGTGGCCTCAAAAGCAGAGTCAGGCTCCTCATGTTCATGAGTAACTTCTGGCAAAAAATATAAAAGGAGGTTCACTATTTAACTACATTACATGAAGCATTCCTTGCCACAAGCCTATATTTTTAGAATTCCTTATACTGGGTTTCTGCTATGAACATCATCAATATGTATTGAACGTTTGTTGTCAAGACACTGTGTTTCTTCACAGGCCTGGCCGGTCGGGTGATTGACATTCCACTTTTCTTTCTTTAGCGGTATGTTTGGGGTCATTGTCCTGCTGCAAAGTGAAGCACCACCCATAGATCTTTAAGGCCTTTGGTTGGAGCTGACAGCAATACATGCCCAAGCCATAACACTACATCCACCATGTTTCACAGATGAAGTGGTATGCTGTGTATTCTTTCCATCACTCCAGGTTAATCTTTGTCTTATCTGTCCATAAAAAAACACTTAGTTTGAGAACTGCACAGGTTTTGTTATGTACTTTTTAGGTAATTGTAACCTGGCCTTTCTGTTGTTGAGGCTGTGGTTGTTTGTTTGTTTGTTGCTGTGACAAAAGTTAGTCTTTGACACATCCTGGCTACATCCTGGAGTGTGCTTTCGATCTGTTCGACCTTTGAATGGATTTTTTTTTTCTCCAAATGTGAAACTATTCCCCCACTAGAGGGGTCTTCTGTGGTCTACCAGGTCATTTGTTCGTGGCTAACGCTTACAAAAGGGGAACCCACATAGATAGCAGTTTATTTGCCCATCAAAGTAAGCTAGAGTGCAGCAGTGCCTCCGCTGCTTTTTCCTGTTCTCTACAGCTTATAAATGCCCAGCCAACCAAAATATGTTACATTCTTCGCGTTCTGCAGACCGGCTGTGTCACTACCTAACTGGAGTTTGACGGATACAAAGACCATATATTGCTCCTCTGAGGTTACTTTGCATTTCTGTTACCAACACTGGCAAACACCAGTGAATGCCTCCACACACACACACACACACTCACCAGGGAAAACATGCATCTTGTACAGTAGTTTCAGCTTCTCAGTGAGGTCCCCATGACACAGAACACCTAGAAGACGTCAACCATCATTAAAGCTCCTACATGCTGAAAAGAACTGTTGCAAGAATGTAATGCTTAATACCATACAAGTTCAATTAAACAGTTCTATGGCTATTTTACACACAATCACACACACACTCACTCAGGCCATTGATGAACTCGCGGAAGTTAATAAGGGCATCCACGTTTTCGTCCAGAAGACGGAAGAAGCGCAGGGCCAAGGGTTCTGAGTGGGCTCCATTGGCCCAGGGGAACAGCAGCACGAAAAGGCCCTTAAACTGCTCCACATCGATGCGGTACTGCTCCAGGTAGGGCAGGCTGGGGTCATGGCGCTCCGTGGGGTGGCTGCTACCCCCCCAGTAGCAGCTGGTAAGGTGCTCCGCCTGCGAAGGTGAAACGGATTTAAGCTGTAACACAACCCGTCTCAGGTCTCTGACCTAATGCTAATATGAAAAGGTGGATTTAAGTAGCTCTAGGCATGCTTTGTATCCTCTACAATATGTGCATCAACATTGAAACGCGGCCTTTGGAAAACAATTTCATGCTCAAACAGCCTTATGTCATTGTGAACAGTGTAGAATCTGTAAGGTGGAAAATTCGTCAACTATACAGTGAGAACCGTTTATATTAACAGAGAAGATACAAAGCAGAGGATTTAGCTTTATCGGACAAATGAGTATTACATTCTGATTTGAATTTCAATCATTTATTGTTACAGCGTCAGCAGGGGGCGCTGAAAGTACAGATGTACAGGACTGTCTGGCAAAAAAAATGCTGACCCTAGGCCCATGGGGGATGGCTCGACTGTCACTCACCTTGAACAGTACATAGAGCTCTTCCAATTCGTCGATGCTGAAAGCGGTCTCTGTTACAATAGTTCTGACCTGACAAGTAGGTGGGGACACAGGATGGCAGGTTATTTGTGGATTAATTGAAGATATCAATAGCCTAAACCCTGAAGCATCCACTGTTCTAAGGTAAAAAATCTAATTGAAGCCTAGTTATTAAGAAGATGTAATGGGAAAACCATGAAGGTCAATGGGTCTTTACCACGTTGCGTTTGGTTGTATCCTCAATGGTCTGAATGACCTTCAGTCTCTGTTTGAACCGCATCTGTTCAATCAGATCGGCACGGATAGAACCAAATTTCTAATAGAAACACAAGTGAGAGAGAGAGAGAGAGAGAGAGAGAGAGAGAGAGACAGAGACAGAGACAGAGACAGAGAGTCACTTTCCAAAGTAGGAACACACAAACCTACACTGTAGTCACTTGAATTCCTATTTAATTAATGTAGCATCATTTTTAAATCATTTAGACTTAAGCAGATAAAAACACATTAAAAGGTGGAATCATACAGGTATAGACATAGGCTAACTATTGTTACATAGTGTACATTTTTTGTCTTGCTAGATATATGTATATGCATATGCGTGCAAGTTATGCAACCTCGACACGCTCAGAACAAGTCAAATTCCTTGTAGCTGTACACCTTTCTGGCAATAAAACCCAATTCGGTTTCTAAAGCTACTCAATCGCAGAAAGCGGTCCTGGAGACCCACCTCATAGGAGCTGCGGACCAGTTTGAAGATGTCCACCTCTGGGTGGGGTTCCCCGTTGTCTGTCAGGAGAGAGTGGAGGTGGGGGATGGGAGGTAGGGTGCTGTCCTTGTTGGTCACACTGTCCAAGTACCTGCAACACGCACAGCCAGGAAACCACAGTGCCAACGTTACTGCATGTCTGCATTTACTGCATTTCAGGGAGCTGAAAAATCCAGCTTGGAAGACTTGTAAGACCTAAGTGATGATCTTCGTCCCCTCACCTGCCCAGGACGGTCATTGCCTCGCCGTCGTCCTTACAGCCAAGCAGCTGATGGATGTTGGCGTGCAAGACGGAAAGTGCCAGCTGAAAGATGACCTTGATGCCCTCGTAGAAGAAGCAGTCCACCACCACCACGGCGCTCTCGAACGGCATGACGGACAGGAAGAGCGTGAGGAACCAGGACAGTGAAATGGTGGAGATGACCCCCAGATCCTGCATACAGTCGTACAGCTGGGGAACGTACTCCCTCGCAAGCTCCTCAAACACCCCCTGGTCCACCAGCGCTCCTGGAATAGGGAAGGATTAAAATGGGAGAATCCAGGGAATGTATGTTGTGTATGTTTACACAATTGAGTCATTTAGCAGACGAAAGCGACTTAAGAGGGTACAATTACGTTAAGTATGAAATATAGGGGGTAGGGGGTAGACAACTTGCTCAAGGATGCTTACAGGTAAGCTGGGCATGTTGTCAACCCCGGGACCTTTCAGTTAGCCGCAGGCCACACGCCACTCCCTGGGGCAGGATAGGCTAGTGGCCATCTGTAAGTAATGAGCTAGCTAAAGCGATGAAATAGAAACAGACGCTATACACATACTGACCTACGACTCGGGTGTTGTAGTAGTCGGGCAGCATCCTCTCACAGAGTGCCACCAGCAACCAAAAGGCCTCTTCTTCTTTAGCATAGAGCAGCAACACCGATGTCACGATATTCATAGCCTTGTGTGGGACAGCAGTACAGGTCAGCGGGGCAGACAAGACCAAAAGGGATTTCACTGTTGAAATGGAAGCTAGTCTTCACTTTGGGTATAACCAGTTTGTCTAGTAATACATGGAAAGTAATTACATTCACCTGGCAAGCATTCAACTGTTTTGCCACTGCCAAACCTATTGTTAAACCCTTTTGTTATGTCTCATTCCTACAACCCAAACATTGTATCATACATTTAGAATTTGGGGCTGCTGCTAAACTATAGTGAATTTTGAATATTAAATGTAAAACCTGAAACATGTGTGTGTGTGTGTGTGTGTGTATATGTATACCTGGCAGTATCCTATGTTGGGGTTTCTGAATGCGTAGGCGGTCAGGACCCTGCGGAGGGCAGCAATGCCCATCTCATTCTGGAAGGCTGGGTGCTCTGGGAGCGAGCGGTGCAGGTCTCTCTCAATCTCCTCTGTCGCCAGGTTATACTTGCCCATCGACTTCTCCACCAGGTCTTCATAGTATCCCGGGTGAGTGGCCATCTCGTTGATTGCGCCTAAGGACACAAACCATAACGGTTGCATGTTAAAAAGGTAGAGATCCCCAAAAACTCGGAGACTCTCTGAGAATGCCATTTTTAACCAAAAGAACAATCCCACACTGTGTACGCCACTGTACACTTCTGACTCCTGTCAGATTGTAGGTTCCATGCAAATCATTATAAATTATACATTCTGAAAAACAAAATTGACATAAACAGCACACAAACTTCCTCAATATCTCTAAAATATAGAAAATTATGTACTATAAATGTTTTACTTTTTTCTCCAACCAAGAGACACCACTATTATATAAAAGTTAATAATAATAGCGCTACACATCATAATAAAAGAGACTGGAGTTATTGTATTTTGGAACAAAGCACATTTGTTCTCATTTTATTTGATAACACTAAATCATTGTACATTGGTATTTCCTAAAGTGAACCTTAAATTAATCCTTAAAGCATTTCTACCTTATATTTCGGAACTTTGGACAAAGATATTAAAACCGTGATCTTTACGTTCATGGAACCTTTCATAATTTTTCAGAGTCGTTATCAACATATGGTATACCCACAAACAATCTTTGTCGTTACTTTCAGATTAGGAATTTTGGGTGTTTTACATATTGCCCATCCTCCAAAACTATCCTGGGAAGAACTGGTTGCCCAAAGAACACGGTGGAAAGGAGTTATGTCAGAAACCTGTGACCTTATTCTTTCATTTAGTGATTTTTTAACTACTAAAACTGTATGGTAGAATAAATTAAGGGCACAAGTTTGTGATGATTGGTGGGGGGATGCCATTGATAGAATCAAACTACGACAATATGTACTTGGCTTGCACTAACGCAATTTAATGTCTTGCAAGGATACTTTAATTGTATGTCTGTTGCTCTTAAAATGACTATAGAACCCTCTGCATTAATTGTTATTTTTGGAACTCCAGATAATCCAGCATCTTTCAATGGGGTTCAAAGGGATATTCTGGCATTCACCTCCTTGCTTGCTAAATGTTATCTATTATTACATTGGAAGTCTGTTAAGAGTCTCTCTATCTCTCAGTAAATAAGATATGTTATGTTCTTTATTAAACTACAGAAAATAAAATATATTTTGAGAGGTTCCATAGATATGCAAATGGAATCCTGTCATCTCCTACAGGTTCAGGCTTTTTTCTTTTTGTTTATTCATAAAATGTTCGAACTGCGCTTTAAAGTCTGTGCCATTGTTATCCCTGTGTTTTGTCCAATAAAATTGTGCAGAAAAAATAAATTAGTTATTAAAGGTGGTTCATCTAGTGGGTGTTCCATATACCTAGATTGTGAGCGTAACATGCGCCACAATGTGCCAGTCGAACTAGTTTCTTGTTTACTTGTATGAGACAACACAGCGTGACTCTAGAGGAGGCGGCCGTTTAGGTGACAACAGTTGTAGGATTCAGTGTGAGGCAAGTAGGTCACTAGGGGAAAGGGCCATTTATAACCCAACTGTAATAAGCCCTCAGTATTTAAACAAGAAAAACTGGTGCTTGAAGTGTAACTCCCCTTTTTTAATGATTCACCCTCTGGGAATATGTGTGTCACATACTGACTCCCTCACTGTAGAGGATTGCTAAATATAATTAAGCATTGATGTATTATTAATGAGAATCTACTTCAGTTTGCAGTACACTACAAATCCAAAACACAGAGAGACAGAAATTGGGTTTAGCCCTGCTCCAGTTTGGGTTCCGTCACTCTACATATTCACAATTTACTATTGTATAGGAAACGCTGTTCTAAATGTAACACTGAGTATTTGTGTTTTTATTTAAGTTCATTGAATGTTAAAAAAGTTTGGCACCCTACATTTCTGCCCCAGCTCACTATGTTTGAAAACAACTGGTCACATGACTGTAAGGCAGAGGTAGGTACAGTAACAGTCTTTCAGAATGGAATCAATGTCCTTGAATGTGGGCTCACCCGAGAAGAGGAGCCACAGCTCTCCTCTCATGTTTTCAGGGATGCCTTGGAGGACGAGCTCCTTGGTTTTCTCAGTGCGGTACATACACACTCCCTGTCCGAACTCTGTGAAGTGATTCTTCCATGCTTGTTCCTTCAGAAACTCCTTAGCCTGGGAGAAAGAAGGAGAAAAAAAACACGATATCTGAGTCTGATTATCCCACTAGCCTCTTGTGTGTTGTTAATTCCAAATCCTAACTAATACCACAGCCTGGACCGTACTAAACCTAATCATTCAAGTCCTGGTTTCGGCCATTGTGGCCACACTGACCACGGTTTATATGCCAGGTATTGGGGTAGATAATGAAACTAATTATTTATACACTGCCTTGGAGAAACAAATCTATAAATGGTATCGTCAGTAATAATTATTTTCACGCAGCCCAATTTTTATGTTGTGCATTGCACATCTGGAAAGAGAGCTAACAGGCAGCCTTAACAGCTCTGATGATGAGGTAAGGCTGCCGCACTGCATTATCTACTGCAGTCTTTTTGTAAGTCGTTTTGGTGATTATAACTGCCATTACTATTACGGTACATAACAGCATACAAATATACAGTACCACCCATAACACCAATTGCGATACAAAATATTTCTATTTAAAAAATACCATAGTCAGTTATAATCACCAAAACGACTTACAGAAAGACTGCAGTGGATAATGCAGTGCGGCAGCCTTACCTCATCATCAGAGCTGTTAAGGCTGCCTGTTAGCTCTCGTTCCAGATGTGCAATATGGCCCCTTTCATCCAAGCAACACACACACACACACACACACACACACACAAAGTCAGATTGAAGAACTCCCAGATGTTTTAAATTTTAAGCAAAAGCTTGCCGAGATCTCTTGTTAACATGCAAGGCTACAAGACACTGGTAGCCTAGCATTTGTAGCATCCCTTTTGGTTTTGGAAATGCATTGCAGACATTTCAATATCCCATTTTAAAGAAACTAGGCAAAAAGTAAAAACCATTTCAAGTCTTCTGCTTTTGTTAAGGATTAGTACAAACAAACACATCAACTTCAAAGTCCTTGAAATGCGACATTAACAGCCAACGGACTGTGTCACAGTTAACAGAATTGTTTTTTTTTTGTGTAATTCTAAATCTACTGCATTAAACTCACCAGTTTGGGGTTAAATTCCTCAGGTGATCGGCGGCGGTACATGGTCATGAGAGCCTGTGTTGCCGTGGGGATGCTGCTGTCGTTGAGGTTGAACTGACGCTCGCCCTCTGACCCCAGGCTGCGCTGTGGGCTGCTGGAGAGCAGGGAGCCCTGGGAATACACCTGATAGGTACATTAAAACATTCTCACTGCCCTTGGCCGCTTTGGAGCGGACGCCACTAAACTGCTGTGTGAAATAAGGCGCTGTTAATCATTTGAAATATGACCACCGCAGTGTTTCATTGTTTGAAACTCAGGGGTGGGGTGGGGGATGGAAGGTCGTTAGTCACACCTAAAACTATTCACCAAGTTGTTGAGAGCAAGTTTGACTAAAGAATACTAAAGAATGAGAAGACTTGAGCTAATAGGAAGAGCAACATACAGTTTAAGTACCACCCATAACACCAATTGCAATTAACCAAGAAAAATATTTTAATTAAAATGTACCATACTTATACTAGCAGTTATAATCCCCAAAACGACTTACAGAAAGACGGCAGCCTTACCTCATCATCAGAGCTGTTAAGGCTGCCTGTTAGCTCTCTTTCCAGATAGATCTTAGAGGTCGTCTGCTGCAGGAAGTCAGAGATCCTCTGGACCAGGAAGTCTCGGTCCTTGAGGTTAGCAAACAGGAAGGTCATGCGATTCTTGGTGCTGATGGACAGGGGGCTGGGCAACACATTGGAGCTGTCAGCCTTTTCCACAATGGTCACCTGGGAAACACATTCGCACAGTCGGGAAGAAATATTAACAACTAAATGTTTGAGGCTCATTTGCAAATAGGCAATACTATTTCACAAAAATTTCAATCCTTTGAATTAATAGTACCTAGTAGGAGATGTTATATCAAAATAATGACGTTAATCCAGAATATTATAAATGTATTTGGGGCCCTGTAAAAACTATATAGCTACTGAATTTAATGGCTGCAGTCTCGTTCTGTTTATATTGATAATTATATTGTTAATTGTTTATATTGTTAACCCAGGTGCCATTTTCACGCTGTACTGCTTGCCAACCTCGCTTATTCATTCCAGTGTGTTTCAGTGTGTTTTATGCATCCAAAAGTACATTTGTTTTCTTCTCAATATTGAACTACGTTTCCCTTGGTGGTAAACCAACCAGCGTACCTCTCGGAGGGGAATGATGAGGCTGCACAGCGTCTCCTCCTTGCTGGTGAAGCAGATATAGTTAGTGGAGACAAACATCTGCCCCAGGATGTGCATCTTGTTGAAGGGGGTCCACAGGGTGCAGTCCGTGTGCCCGTCCAGTTTCTCATCCTTGGGTAGACGGAACAGGGCCCGGTAGCGCTCACTCTTAGCCCTCGCATCCAGATCCCTGGCAGGACCGAAGCCATGGCGGGTTAGCAGTATGAATGTTGCTATGGTATGAGGCACACACTGTAACACGTTACCTTTAGAATATAGGCCCAATATAAAGCACAGTAGTTCCCGCACAGTACAAAATACCATTATTGGAGGAGTGTATTATGAGTGACTGCTACACAGTCCCCAGGGTATTATTATGCCATTCTGTCTGAAAAGAATGTGCTGAATGAAGAACACCTGAATCACAAGACAACCTCTGTGGCATTTCTTCCCACCGTTTCAAACCGCCAGCTATTACATTTACATGTAGCGGTTGAAACTGGAGGTCGAAACGTTTTGGTTTGAAACTCACACAGTATATGCCTCTCGCTGAGTGGCTCACAGTCCTCTCTACTCCTCCCCCTACAGAACTCGTAGGCTCACATGTGAACTACCCCTTTTCCCTACAGCCACATTCACTTTTGCACACAAATCGTACCTCAAACATAAACAGTGAGCAGGCCTAATGAAACGTGAGGTTCTGGGGGCGCCATGATGTAATCAAGGAGTGTACCTTTAATGTTGAAACTATATACTGAAACCAACACAGCGGCATTTCCCTGCTTACCTTTTGAGAGCGGACACCTTTTTGGGGGACTTCCTCTTGAGCTTGGGCAGGGAGCGGTCCTGTTCAAAGCCTTTGTTGTCCAGGAGCTGGCGCATGGCGATGTTGGCCAGCTGCTCCGCCAACTTGAAGGTCTCGTTGATGTTGAGGAAGACGGAGAAGACGTGCTCGCTGGTGCGCGTGCTGACTTTGATCCCATTAGGCAGCAGTAGGGTAGCGCTCTTCTCCAGCTGGGTGATGTCTGCCCAGCGCACCACCAGCTTAGCTGGGAGAGGTGTGAAGGAGAGACACATTACGCCAGAGGAAGACCTTGAGATGGGTATAGAACAGACCCGTTTCTGTGCAACACGACACATGAAGGAATTTGAATTTAGATATTATTTAATTGAGTTTAATAGCAAGCCAAGGCAGAAGCCTACAGCTAGACAAAGCCAGGAATGTACGTTTTTGCATGACAGAAGCACATAGTCACTCCAGGCTCAGACAGCAGATTTCAGTCTTTGCATTTATATGTGATGTTGTCACTTGACCTATTGTATCTATTGTCTGTCTGTTTTCCTGTGTCCCAGAACAGGCTGAATCCCCACTCAACCTCTTGGTGTGGCTGCTTTCTTCATTCAGTTTAAGTTAACATTTGTTACCACAGCCAACCCCCCCCCCCCATTTAACCTACTCGCGCTAAATTCATTGTCTCTCCCTAGAGGTGTGCCTTAATATTTTCCTCCCACAAGCCTCAGTGGCCACACCTCCAGCCAATGAATGGTCACCTTACCTGTGAGCGGTTATTTTAAATCTCAGAACTATATAAGCCAGAGCGTCCTATTGTTCGTCAGAATGCGGTTAGTGGAGCATTGCTAATGTGAAGCTAACGTGTTCTCCCTTGTGGCCACATTGTAATTAATGCATTGTTTGTTAATAAATATGTTTCTTGATTCAGCACTTTCAGTACGGATTGGTCTTAAGTTTGTATATGGTTAATCAGATACCATCACACATCGCTAGTGGGAAATGGTGTCACCGCACAGAACTAGAGCAGAGATAAGGGTTAAAGTATAGAAATACTAGGGTCTTAACCATTGAAGACCGTACCACAGTTCTGCTATTATTCTTGCCTAAAGTAAAATGGCAGCGTACCACCACCACCAGCCCAATACACATTAAGACAAAAAACATTAAGTATATGAAGGCTGGTATGTCCTACCCTCTTTCCCTAGCAGGTAGGAGTAGAAACAGAGGTGGTTGATGCTGAGGTAGAGCCAGCCCTGCCGGGGCACCTTGCCCTTCCAGTAGCTACAGGAGTAGTAGTTGACCAGCTTCTCCTCCTCGGGCATGCCAAACAGCTTACGGAACTTAGCAATGGCCTCCTTGAACTTGTCTGTGTCGTCGTCCTCCTTCACGTCATTGTTCTTGTTGTACTCTGCTATGATGCCCTGAAGAGAAGGGTGGGGGGGGAAAGGGGGGTTTGGATTATGAAATGTAAATACTGTAGATGTGTCGGTTAGTGTTTCAGTTATGCTGACTGAAATACTGACTTGGGGTAGCCTATACTGTAGCCTATTAAAATGGCAACATTTCTTTTTAATGGTTTTACTCTACATTTTTCAAAAACCTGAATATAACATGTCAGCCAACTCAAGTATTTATATCATGCATAGGCTATACAGTAAATAAAATAAAATACCTTGACACAGGCATTTTTACAATTTGTTTAAAAATTAAGGCTAAATTGTTTTTATACCTGGACCTTTCCCTTGACAAACGTAGTAATGTCATTCTCATTCTCAAAGATAGAGAGAGTCTGCAGGAGGTTGTGTTCCAACCACTCCCAGTGCTCCGTGATCTCTTTACGGGAGGTCCCTGGAGGAGGAGGGCAGGGCAAAGATGAGGATAATGGATGGAAAGAGTGTAGATTGGAAAAAAAAACAAAAAAGGCAGGCAAATAACAAGCCTTAACTTTAACGCCCACCGGACATTCAAATTGTAATCCCCTATTTGTAACGCATTTGAATCTTCAAGATGTATAACCACACAAATCTGTACATTTTTATATTTATATTCTATATATAATTTTCATATTGTTTTGCCATTTCTATGAATATTTCTATAAGTCCATTTTACATACTTAAATGTGTTATTCTCTAATATCACTGGTATAAATACATATTTTGCATTTCCTGTTCATATGATTTTGCCACACAAATAACAGTGCAGTAATGGCTGCACTGTAAACCATCATCCTTGATCAATATCCCCTGTAAACAGGCCTGTCTCAAACCTCCACTGCATTAGCCATGCCTGCCAGACTCCCCTCTCTCTCCCTGCTCATGCTGAAGAGCTGGGAGGGGTGGAGAGCGAGAGAGAGGCAAAGGCAGCCATTACCATTTCAAGTACAGCCTATTCTTCGGTCGTCTTCCATTTCTGTGAGGGATGGGCACTGCTAACTGCATTTAGAAGTAGAAAAAAAAAAAAAACTACTTCTAAAAATACCCCTACACACAACAGCAGACAATTTGTGCCACCCTCACAGTTAAGGCCCAAGTATACTTCTGCGGACAGACGTACGGTACGGTCTCCGTACGGTGCGGATGACACAAATTTCGTTGAAAGTCCAGACCAAGGTTTATGTTTTTGTTACATTCGATACATTCGATCTGGTTAGTTTTGGTTTCACATTGCATCTACGTGAGCTGCATCTCCCTATACTTGACATTGACTGGTTTGTAGACGGGTGTGCGTCTAGAAACCAAACGGACCAAAGTCTAAAGGAATAAACAAGGTAGGTGTGAAAACAACCTTAATATTGCCACTAGACAGCATTAACATATAACATAATGCTTGGTGAGAAGGCAGGATGTAAGGATGTCACGTCAGAGCCAAAATGCAGGTCGTTTACCAGAAAGAAAAAAAAACAGTTGTGGATCTGTGAGTACCACCCTTACTTTAAACGGTCAACTTTAGTGTGCAGAACATTTTGGGGTTACATACCATGAGCAATTATCCAGTACACTATGGAGTCAGGCGTCTGGTACAGGATCCTGTAAGGAGCCACTCGAGCGCTGGAGTCCAGAACCACATCCAGGGTCCCTACCAGCAAACCTGTAGGCAAGGCCCAGATAAAATATTATAAGAGGTAGAGAACAACGCTGAGGAAAGTCAATACACTGATAGTAGGAAGAATTGTCCTGACTCAGAAAGAATTAAAGAATAAATACAGAGAACTGAACTAATCCAAATATATCCCTTATTTACATGTCATCATCAATGGCACAGTGAGATACTGTACAAGTCAGTGCATTAATGCTTGCTAGGAACCGTTTTATGCTCAGAGATAGCTGAGAGCATAAAGATAAAACTGTAACTTTGTTAATCTAGAAGCAACAATTGTCAATATTCCTTCTTCTATGTCTATTCCTTCTTCTATGTCTATGTCTTCTATGATTTGATATACATGAATTTGCCACAGAATGTGGGTTAAGACTAAATGAAGCTACTGTAATATGAATTTACTTTAATATGTATTTACTGGCATATAAAAATTCTCAATTTTCTATTTATGCCTGTCAACAAATGCTGATCAGATCACACAATCCCAAAATATGTTATCTAAAAACAAAGAACTGGGAGTTATTGGGCGTTTCCTTATTAGTTTAGGATCACAAGATTGAAACTTCATTCCTGTAACACACATAAGGTTATGATGAGTAACAGTTTCTCCATGTTAACAAAATGACCACAGCAACAGTTGAAATATATGGTAGCCCAATCAGAACAAATATGAGTCATAAAATTACCACCATGGGGAATTTTGATTTAAATGTAAATTTTAAATTTAAAGTTCCCTTTACATTTTGTGTTAACTTATGGCCAGAGGAATTTCCCGCTCAATATCTCCAATGTGTGAGTAAACTGACGTTTCGCCTAAACCTTTAGGCCTACTGCAGGTAGGAGTTCTAAATCATAAACGTATTAAGTGTCATAACTCTGAATGAGCTCACATGTTTGATCCATAGCGGTGCATTTAAGTTTCCTGATAACAGTGGCTTAGTTCAATTACTCTAGTCAGCATACAGGCTAGTACACAAGAATTTAACATGACTTCTCACTTGGCCGGTATCACTCATATGCACCTTTCCAGTTGAATCATTGTAGGATATTCTGCTAGTACTTCTGCCTAGTTTAAAAGAACATAAGTTAAAATGAAATATTGGGCACAGCACAGTCAAGGTCCCTATAGGCAAGGCTGGCCACTCGGCAGCCTGCGGGCAGTTATTTCGGGGGAACAAAGCCAGGCCCCTATCTATATAAATGGGGAGAGAGCCATAACTGCACTTTCAATGCCTAAACAACGCCTAAAAAAAGGTTTGGGGACTTTTCCCCAAAATAAGGTTTAAAAAGCTTCTTTTTTTTCCCTCACAGGTTATACTTCTACTACGCATGCGCAAGGTCAGTGCAACCACACGATTGGCTTAATAGGTTTCTCGGTTTGGCCGTTATAAAGCAGACAATTGGCTCTTTGGGAGGAGGGGCAGGATATGCGCATACAACCGCCATCTTTGGTGATGGATTACGGACTTCTCCCATAGAGTTCTATTGGGGTGTCCTGTGCCCTAAATCATACATTCATAAATAAACATACATTTCATCAGACCACTGTGTTTTTTATTTGGAATTTTTCATACAAATACATTAACTTTGAACGATGACGCTTAAGTTCCTATTTTGAAAGTAATTTTAAAACATTAAAAATTATAAACACTTCCCGTTTACAGTATGTGTTGAAGTACACCTAGATATCTAGGCTATTGTGTAATCCATAGGTTTAAAATGTCATGTGTACCAGACTGAGATACCCACTGTGTATGAGATGTGGTTTAACACCGGAAGCACAGGTGTTACACACAAGAAAGGTGACCACCATAGGGTGGGAATCGACTTTTGTTCTGCTTTGCAGAGTAATATCACACTGAAAACCAAAAGCATTCAGAACTTAATCTGGTCATGTTGACCTTCCCCAGATGTCTGTAACGAGCACACTCATGAGGGATTTAAACCAATTAGCCAACTGGTGTCCTACATTTACTTTCTGTTCGTTTCTAATATAATAGTAGGTGTTTCACTGCATACGAATTACAAATTTGTTACTTGTTTTAATTGGGGGACATTTTGTTCTAAGAAAATGTCCCAAGCATGACAATAAGGATGGGGCCCAGTCATTGTGTGACTATCAGCAACCGCACAGAGTTAACTTGAGGGAAACAATACAGTCTACGGTCTATTTTATCGTGTTTTCCTTTTCTGTCAGCTACCCTTGCTTAAACCACTTCCCTTGCCAGACAACAACAGCATGAGTTGCACAGAAACCATGCTACTGTAAAAAGAAATGTTTCCTTTTTATTACAGAGGGGGTGGGAGGATGAGCAACATACAGTTTGCTCTAGCTAAATAGCATGCTTGTTACCTCTAGAGAATCAAGGTCGACATCAGAGGTCAAGATACAACCAATCACTATCTCTAAATTTAGTTTCAGGGAGGAAAAATGACTGAATGATAAAAAGTCTTTTCTCAATCATTTATCTACTTAGGTCCATAGTATGCATCTCAGAAGGCTCATTGTGTTTTCACTGAGCACAGAAGGGCCCATAATCTCTGCTTTGTCTTAAAAACAAAAATCAATCAATGCTGTATCAGATAACCAAGAGTTGGTCATGTGCTGACCTTGTTTAGGTTTCACTGCATCAGTAAGTCTACGGTTTTCCTGCTGTCCAATCACACACATTTTCTGGGTCAACAACAAGACAAAAGTAAAGAGATAAAATCACAATTCTCTGTTAAAATAAAAAATAAAAACAGAGACTCATGTAAGAACATGCACCTCTATTGTGCAAAAATATAGTCCGTTTAGTACAGGAGCAACATGCCCATTCAAGAATGAAAGATTACACAAAGCAGCCTTGGTGTGATTGGTAGTAAGTACTATTGAACTATATGTTTGAATATGAATGACAGCTCAGAAGACTCTGTATTGTATGCAATGTTCTGCTAGGTGGGTACTATGAGAGAAATCTTGGGTTAAGTTCAATAATTCAGCAAATCACAGCAAATTCTAAGGGTAGAGCCTGTGACGATGTTCTGAACAGGGACAGCCAGGCCTACCTATGCCTTGTTTATGCCTTAAGAGTATGTGTATAGATCTGATTCAAATGGTTCACAGGGTCCATTATGTTTTTAAAAGCATGAGCAATGAGATATAAAACTAGGCACCACGTCTTTACATGTGCTAACTCCGTTTTTGGCCCAGTGAGATGCCTGCCTAAGTAACATTATGCTGGTGCTGCTTACATCACCCCCACCAACGGCAACTGCTTCTGGGCAGTGCCAGTGTCTCTGGGTTCTCAGTGCCAGCTGGCACATGGCGTGAAGTTGGCACAGCATTTATATAACAATGACATCACCCCTTAGCACCACTCAGAGCACTTACTATAGACATATATAGGCTATACATTACTGAGACATGTAGGCCTATGAGACATAACTGTTGGTATGATGAAGAATCGCCCATTGAAAAACTGTAGACATAATGCTAATGCTAAACATTGACAAATCACATTTGTTCATACATTTTTAAAGTGCATATACTGTAGTATACAAACAACCAGTACCAATGCCTGACATAGGTTTTATGGATACATTCAAATGTAAACAAACAGTAGCACCAGCTCACATGTTTGTGTGTTTGTTCGGTCTCCAGGCATTAACTGCACCTATCTAATAATCTTGAGACCGTGTCCTATCACACCTGTCCAGCACTGCCAAATATTTACAAACTAAATTCAGGTGAGGGGTGATGAACCCATTCCTAATGACTTATATGGAATAAAGTATAGCAGAGGTTCTGACCTATGAACCGTAGGTATGCTAGTGATCCCATAACCTCCTGTATCCCCTAGTGCTTGGCCCATTTTGGAGAGATATAGGGGAAGACAAACAAAGACAGGAAGGGGAATGATTCAGCATGATTGAGCAACAATGGACCTTATGACTCTCCAGAATGGTTTATTGGTAGGCTTCGTGTGTTCAGAGTGCCTTTGGGGGTCGTCACTACTTGCCAGCTGTCTTGGCTCTGTGTCTAGACCGATATCACCTGACGCCTATCTCTGTAGCAATACCTGGCAGACGTGCATGTTGTTTTAGTCACGTAAAGTGCCGATCAAAAGACACAACCTAGCAATCACTTCTATTGTAAGCAGAATAGACGAATTTAAGGACATCACCGTACATACACTATCACTGACCATATGACCGCTTGGTTATTAACAGATGAATACGATCTGCATGTGCCACTATTGTGACCTATAGGCAATGCGCTCCATCTGTGGCCTATTAACTCACCACAGCAACATTCCGATTAAATCTCCTCCGCTGGGGAGAGGAAAATATGATGCACTGCTACACAATGCCATTGATAATAGGTCACATACAGTAAAGTGAGAAAGGATTGATAAGGACCTACCCGCAAGCCCTCCTCCACCGTCCCCATGGCCCTTCCGTTTCTGCAGGATGAAGTAAGGATTTGCTCGTTCGGTTATCCATAAAGCACCCGCCAACAACACCTCTTCTGGATTGATCCACATATTCTGGTTTATGTTGTTATGGGTGCATTGAGTAGATACGAGCCCAACGACAACTATTAGCCCAAATGTTTTAAACTGGAATACCCGATGTTATGATGCTAGTAACGCAAGTTAAATATAGGCACTGTGCGCTATAGGACATAGGCCTATAGTAGTAATGGTGTATTTGGTTCCTAGAGAAAGCGCCTCTTGAACAGTCTATTCCAATGTTTATTAAAAATCGTACTACAAACGGGGTACACGAAGCGTTTCCCTTTCCAAACTGCCAGGCAAGGATTTGCTTGCGACTGTTGTCAAACGCCGCCCATTGTCGGTGAATTTAACGATTGTATACGACCTTCTATACACGAACAGCCTTCTATCTGACTTTAACCAACCAGATTATTTGGCTTTCTGCGCAGCGTGTGTTGTTGTCCTGCTGAGCATCGCTCGGACCAGTCTTTGTTGCCTCAGCAGAGGCAGGTGCGATTCTACAACGACGCGGTTAGCTGCGCAAAAACAATATCCCGTGACGACCTATCTATCTACATCCATCATAACAATCTACATGGTTTTCCATTTGTGTTACAGCTCCACTTCGTTAAGCATTAAATACTTTCCAAAAGCGATCTCACAAATGCTAAACATAAACCCACAGTCTTTCCCTGCGCCGCAGCCGCACAGCAGTCGCCCAATAAACTGCGCGTCACCGACTTTTTACGTGACGTCACCTTGTGGGAGGCGAAAACACAAGCGTTTCAAAGACAACATGAATGAATACATTTAAAGATAACGCCTTGTATTGTTTTCCCTGCATTGCATTGTATCTCTTTTTAAAAAACTTTATAAAAGACACAGGCCTAATATTGTAGTTGAGAGTTATGACTAAATCAAATCGTTGATTGTGTGCAACAGACTATATGGGCCACATGTTTTCTACACTTTTTGAAGTGTAGAATACAAGCACATTTCAAACGCTCCTCGACCATGCACTGACCTGAAATAACTCGGGTGTTAGACAGGAAATTCAAAGTTGACTGTTCAACCAAAACGGACTTATGAAAAAGAGGAATTGTTTTACAAGACAAATAAAGGCTAGTAGGCATAATCGGTTGTTTAACATCTTATATAAAACCTTTCCAGGTCCCCAAAAAATAGGCCATGTTTATTTCTATGTGGGTTGCATGAACTGACAGCACACAAAGTTTCATACCGCTTTGGTTGTTGTGGGTTTTTCCTTTCACTAACCAACATAGAGTTTGTATGTCACCATAGCTCCAAATAAGCCCTAGTCGTGCGTTACCCTGCTCACCACACTTAACAGATAACAAATGGGGTTTTCACACATGACTTTTTTACTCATAGGGGCTTCGGTGTTTACAGTCTGAGAATGCTTTCACTCGCAACTGTATGGTGGGGGTGAACATGACATTCAAACACTGCATGGCCTTGTGAGATCAAAACAGGTCCACTCCCTTTTATAATGTCATTGTGTACAAAGAGGATACTTCTCGTCTTCAGTCTTTCAGTTCTCATGTTTCTTTCTCTCTCCCTCTGGTGTGTGTTTGTGTGTTCTAAACGGGTATGGACTGTTGTGCTCCCTTTCCAATAGTCACATCCTCATTTTACAAACAGTTCCTCCTATAAAATGAGGGAACCAGAACTGTCTGGGTTTTTAATTTCACCCTCATCCTAAGGACAAAACAAACAGCTTAAGGGATTGTTCAATTGAATTGTGTTCTAAAACAAAACTACAAACATTTCCATCAAAACGTCAGTCGATGCTTTTGTACCAGATTATTTAGATTTTGAGTTCAACAGTTTCTACCAAGGAATGACGGTTTTCCCCAGACTGCTGCATGTTGACTGGGAACTCCCTCAGCATGGTGGTGTGTGCGACTGGAGGCAGCACATTATGACCTATCACACAGCAACACAACATACACAGAGACCTAAACACAGCTAAACACAACAATCAGTTATATCTAACTGTAAGGATTACTTGGAATGTGTCAATCACCGTCCAATCTCATTGATAAATGCCAACCTCAAGATTATTTCCAAAGTCTTAGCCAGTAGACTGGAGACAGTAGTTGGGAAAATAATTAGCCCAGATAAACAGGCTTTATCAGGGTACGTCTTGCCTCTGATCATATTTGCCGGCACTTACACATACTGAGTGCAACCATAAATTCCTGCCTGCCTGCGGCCTGCTATTTCTAGAGGCTGAAAAGGCGTTTGATCATCTTGAATTGCCATATCTTTGGGTTGTATGGGTTCTAAAAGAATTTAAGTTCAATATGACTGTATTAATATGACTCAAACAATGTCTGCTAATCCTTTAGCACATGTATGTGTGACAGGAGGCTTCTCAGAGCTATTTGACATAGGACGATGTCACACGATAAGGGGACCCTTTGTCTCCCTTAATCTTTACTATATTTATTGAACTGCTTGCACATTTAATTATAAACTCTCATCAGATCTCTCCATATTACAATAAGAGCAACATCACATTCAATAACACTTTATGCGGACGGCACATTCGTTTATATGGGAGATGTTCAACAAACTCTCCCCTATGTTTTAAAAACACTGGAGCAATTTGGATATCTTGCAAAATACAAAGTTAATCTGTCAAAATCAGCACTGATGCTAATTAATACAGACAAAATTAAGGTCTCTCCCTCGCCAGATTAAGGTTACAAATTAGTTCCTTTATTTGGGTATTAAAGTTAGTACTTCCCTATCTTCTGTGGCTAAAACAAATTACTCTTTAATTTTTCTCTTACCCCGCATTAAATTTGTCAGCACAATGATCCCACCTGCGCCTCCATTAGGATATTGGCAAAAACTGGTCTCATTACAATTCTACTGTATGTTTGGAACGGCAAACGACCCAATATAAAGATCAGCTCTTCAATTCAAAAAGACAGATAGGGAATTACCATGTCCAAATTTTAAGCTTCAGCACTGTGCAATTGTATTAAGTCTTATTGGATGGAAGAGGATAGAGTTTCTTCATAAAAAAATTAATAGCACCAATAAAAGTTAATAGCACCAATAAGGTTAAAAGATTTTCTCCTTTTAGGTATGTCTACTAAAAATGTTGTTTGTATTACAGTCCATTTTAACCTGTATGCTACAAGTGTTAAGAGGAGCAGAAAGATTCCTAAAATGTAAAAGTGTGTGGTGCAAATCATCTCTAATATATAACAATGATCACCTTCTCTCTGGGGAAAACTATTCACTAACAAAATGTGGGAGGATAAAGGTATTTGCACCATTCAAGATATTAATGGAGCCAGGCCATCTGACTGTCCTGCCTGGACCCGGGACGAGATAATTTTAGATGGGCCCCCCCGCGCCCAGATCTCTCCTTTTTCCTTGCTTTTTCCACAAATAGGCCTATTTTTTTATTTTATTTTTATTATTATTCCATAATTTAATGAGGGCCCAGTTCTGCAGGACTGACTGCAGCTATATAGGATGTGTACACAGAAGAAAGCATACTACTATTTTATGTCTGTTTTTATTTTCTCTGCCATTGTATCTGGCCAACAACACAAAGCAATAGCTCACCACGCGGTCCTATTATAATTATTAAATTATCTTGCGTCCTGCACATAGTATTTTAGGTTTCGTCGGGGACATAGGACGTCTCTTACTTAGATATTAAAATGCAGCAAGCCCATTGGTCTGCCAATTAGCATCTTATTGAGCAAAACCCAACGGTATATCTACAATATTATATTAGCCTAATATAATTTCGCTTATCGCCGTGTTAGTGGGTGACTTAATGTTACTATCCAACAAGCTATTAAAAAAGCTACCAAACAAGCTAGGTAATGTTATAATCGCTAACATAGCGGATTATCGGAAAAATACATCGGTTATAATAATTTTTTTGTCATGACTAATTTGTCATTACTCAACTTCATCCTGTCCCCCTCGACCCCTGGCACATGGCGTGTGCCAGGGGTCGAGATATGATCTAATTATCGTTCATCAAAGTCCTTCTTCTGTATAGACACGTCTGCGTCATTGTCGTGCAATATAGGGACATTCTAATCTTGTAGCACACAGCAAGACAGACGGTGTATCAATCCCAACCATTAGTTTTACCATAGCGCTAGATCGG
>JAODLI010009276.1:0-26433 GCA_027575585.1 Percopsis omiscomaycus | reverse complement strand
TTCGAGTAATGTTGTGCAAATGCATAGGTAAAGTAACCTTGTTACATGATGCTGTCCTTATTTTGGAGAATGTTATCGACTTGTAAAACTGGTGGTTAACCGGTTCAACTGTTGACAAATGTACTAATTGTAAGTCGCTTTGGTTAAAAGTGTCTGCTAAATGCTGTAAATGTAAATGTACGCAGATGTTGCTCAGGCTCTGTGACAACCTCCGCTGCCGGCTCGGAGGCGTAACAATGACCTCCGCATTCTGCCTCTGTATCTTTTACACAGAACACTGAAGCGGAAGGAAGGCACAATATTTCGCCTTGAAAACGCTATGTAAAAAGGGCGACGTAAACAAGATGTAAACGAGTTCTTCTTCTTCTGTTGTTGTTTAACGGCAGTTTGCTTTTAGGTGCTTTTCCGCCACCTTCTGGCAGTAGTAACGCATTTCTTTAAAAACAAGGAACAAAACGATACTCACATAAACTATTTGATTTTGTTCTCATTTAACGACTACACGAATATTCATGACCCATCCCTAATTAATATCAGAGACAAGCTACATCTAACGGCATAGTAAACAGTTGTCCGAAAGGATATGTGTGAGGGTGAAAATGTGAATCTGTTAAAGAGACAATCCTCAATTTGTGTTAGCAATTCCTCTCGTAGTTGTTAAGTGCACAACAAAAACGTTAATTTGGTTTGAAACTCGGCCAGAACATGAGTAGCTGGCACGCCTCTCTACTCAACCTATAGCACTGACACCGTTCTCTACAGTGAGCTGGGGCAGATATTGGGGGATCTGGGAGCTATCACTCACGGCTATCGGGGGCCTCTTTGGCCTTCAGGCTTCCTGCAGCTTCGACGTCCTCCGGCCGGGGGGGCGACAGCCTGGCCTGGCTTCTCTGACGGACGCGTTTTCTGGGACCGCTCTCGCAATCGTCCCCCTGCCGAAGTCACAAAGCACAGCACGTCCTAACTGGTGAGCCCTCGTGCTATACGGGCGCATTCTGACAAACTGTGACCGATGGTGTGACTTTCTTAGCGTACCTCCCGTTTCTCTTCCTTCTCTTCATCCTCCGTCCCCTCTTTCTTCTGATTGGCTGAAGACGACATAATAGCAATAGCCATAGGCTGTAATACCATTATAGACGTTGGCACCGTTTATAATCATTGTTTAACATCAGAATCACTATGAACTATCTAATATATCACAGATAAGACAATTCACCATAACCACAAATAAAATGAAATCACAGTGACGAGTTGGCTTTCTATGACTAATCATAACATTTAAGTATGAACAGCTCATACTTTTAGAATTGTTTTGTACCAAAGAATTTATTTCCCCTCCATACTTTCCCAGGTCTTTGTGGAAACCCTGTTTTTAAATGATAGCGGCCAGTTTACCGGCGGTGGCCTCTTTGGCCGGGGCTTCTGAACGTCCCCCGTGGCGGGCAGGGGTCTCCTCCAGCTTCTCCTGCTCTCTGCTCTGCTCCTCATCGACCTCGGAGCTGGTCCTGGAGGACCGCCCTCTGCGTGGCGTTTTGGCTTCCGCTGCTTTCTCCTGACCCGTTTGGTGCTGAAGGCACAACTGAGTCAGTAAACAATGTGGAATCACATATTTAGACAATATTGTTGCTGCCGTCAGTCTTAAGCCACAATATCGGCAAAATTGAGGATTTCCAGCAAGGAAGAAACGTAGTAAGTCTTTTCTTATTGATGTGTATTTTTGTATTTTTCTAATCAGTTTCAAAAGGCACTAATAAAGGCCTCTTACTAAAAATAAAATAGCTATAAAAAAGGGAAATTGTACTAACTTCAGCAGGCAGTTCTGCTAGTTTGTCTTTTTCAGCTGTTTCCTCACCAGACCCTTGAGAGTGAATACAAATAATTGAATTCATAAATAATAAACATTTTACACAGTTGTTCTACTTGTCAACATGGTGTGCAGTACCCATTTTAATATCTGTAAAATACAAAGGAGTAAAGTTACGAATGTTCTGTAAACCAAACTTTTGAAAACGATTTTTGACTAGCGTCGTTTGACAGTTTTTAATCCATGACCCACTTGTCTGCTTGACTCCTCCATGGCTAGTTTCCACCTCCTCGCCTATGCCAGCATCATTATGCTCCATCTGAAAGGAATAGATAATACATAGTATAGTTTAGCTAGATGGATTTCTGATATACATACTGTATACTTGAATGATACCATCGGTTCAGTGATTACAATGTGATGTGAGAATAATTTCCAGGTTACTAACTAAGAGAATATGTAAGTAAGTATTTACATCTTGAGGGTGGCTCCTTTCTCCTGTTGTGTTGACCTCCTCCGGTGTTTTGTTCTCAACTTCTACTAATGGGGAAAGAAATGGTCAGCTTAAATTATTTGACCATCATCCAATCAGGACACCATGTTGTCTAAGATGAGACAAGGGTATGACGGGTTTTACTTCTGTATTACAAGCGATAATAAGCCACATACCAATACTATCAAAGTCAGCCTTATCTTGGCCAGTTTCCATTGTTTCTACCTGTTGAAAAAAAAACAGAAAAAACACTCTGAATTTTCTATACCCAAAATGTATGGCTGGAAGAGTTAAACTGTTACAGTTGCATGCTTTTTAACGTTAACGTAACTTTTACTTGCTATTGATATTGCAATTGGTCTTCCCCACCCCTGGTGTAACCAAAAGCCTAACATGAGACACCATGGGCCTACTAATAACAGCCACTACACTGTTAATGTTGTTACTACAGTAACAGACATCTGAAGCAAGTTTCTAACTAGTGTAAAAAGGTTTGCTGAAAGTCAAAAGAATATTACAGCATACAAAAGTGTAGTTGCGCATTGTAACCAGACTGAGGCGCCTATACGGCTACGCAGCAGACAGATCAGTTTAACGGGATGGGACACTCACCTCGTTGATTGTCTCCGTGGCTGCAACGCCTGACTTGATTTCATCTGAACATACCATAATAGAATATGAAACTGGCAGTTAGAGAAAGCAGTAGAATGGAATGACTTTTTACATACAACCGTTTCTAACAGCTTTACCTTGTATGCTGGATGTTTCTGCCATTTGCTCTGTGGGAAGTGTCTCAGAACCAACGACTTCTGTGCTTGCAATTTCTTTGGCTTCCTTAGTTTTACATGCATCACCACCTGCAACTGATACATGATGAGTTAGCCTCTGATCGTCAGACACATCATTTATACAACATGCGTTTTTAATTAAAATGTAAACCTTAAAACTTACCCAGGCAAACTCCATATATAGAAGACAGGGTTAAGGTGCTTACCTTCTGTGTCAACAGATTGCGTTTCTGGAGCAACCCCTGTGTCTGTGGCCTTCTCTTCAATTAATGGAGCCCGTGGTTCATTTGAGGTGGTGTTTTCATCCTATAAAAAGGAGATAGAACAATTGTTGTGTGGTGCAATAGGGCAAAAAGCTATTGCAAAACAGTATTCTGAATAATATCAACTGTATATATGGAGGTGTTTACAACTCTAAAAAGGTACTTTTCATTCTTACCTGTAGAACAAGTGAAGCTGATGTCGGTTCCTTTAAAACTTCTGGATCTGTCTCCAGGTTTTCTGATGCGGCTGTAGACAGCGCACATTTTGCATTAAAAAATAACTCAGTCTTGCACATGGCAATAAAACAAACTTAAATTCCTCTACCTGTGCTGTCTGACTGTTCATTAACAGTCTCCTCGACTGACTGAGACTCCGCTGATGGCTCTTCAGCGGTAGCAAGCTCCATGTCGGTCTCCGTTGGTGCACTTTCAGCAATACGCTGCTCTACCTCTTTAACTGTACTGGCTTCCATTGGCTGCTGCAGCGGGGCGCTCACCTCTGGTTCTTCCTTAGCCTCTGGCGTGATCAAACAGGCTGACAGGGTACTATCAGGATCCATGGAGAGCAAAGTCAGAGCCGCCTCTTTCATCTTCATGTCCGCGTCCTGAAGGGTCGCCTCGGGGTTCGCAGCATCTCTGCCGCCGTCCTCGGGGAGTCTGGCCTCCACTGACGTACAAATGTCCATGAGAGCCAGGAGAGCGTCCGCTTCAGCTGGCAAAGGACGCGGTTCCTCGGGCCCTACCTCAGGTCCTCCGTCGACAGGTTCAGGGGCGCTGTCACCGAGCGCCTCATGGGTGCCATCGGCACAAGATGCAGTACCTGTGACCACAGCGGCATCCGAGTCTCCGCCGGTCGCTTGGAGGAGCGCTCGTTTCTTGGGAGGTTCCTCTTGCTGAAGACACGGCAAGGCGGCCGAAGATTTTGAAGACTTCTCAGACCTGTCGGCTTTCTTCTCTTCACGGCTCTCCTCTTTCTTGTCTGGGATTTTGTCCTTCTCCAACTTTCTCTTGCCGCTCTTACCGTCTGACTTCTCTTGGGCGGGTTCTTCTGAGAGCTTCTTGTGTTCCTTTGCGTTGCCCTCTTTCTTCTTCTCCTTAGTGACGTCATGTTTGCTAACAGGAATGCCACCTTTACTTTTGACATCCAAACTCTGAGCTTTCTTGTCCGTCTTAGACGAGGACGCACTCTTCGCTTCCTCTCTGGATTTTGATCTGGGTCTTTCCGCAACTCGTCCTTTTTCTGTTGACTTGGATCTCTTTAGATCTTTGTCACTTTCAGAACTAGATTTGCTTGATTTCTGGCCGTCTTGTTCGGCTTTAGCCTTCTCACTGTCTTTATTATCCGATTTAGCTTTGTCTCCTTGCCTGTCCTCAGAGTGGCTCTTTGACCTTTTCAGGACTTCTTTGGGGTATTTGTCTTTCTTCCTGCCAGTGTCCGAGCCAAGTTCCATGTCAGACCTGTCCTCGGACAAGCCAGTAGAATCTGCCCGTTGAAGCAGCTTAGAGTCGCTTTTAGAAGAGGTTTTCTCCACTCTGGCCTTCTCCTTTTCTTTGTCTTTGACCTTATCTTTGTCCTTTTCATTCTTCTTGTCCTTTTCTTTCTCCTTATCCTTTTCGACCTTGGCCGCCTCTGTGGACAAAACCTTTGCTTTCTTTGAGGGGGTTTCTTTTGGTCCGCCGTCTTCAGCCACGCCTTCTGATGCCGATGCTTTTCCCTCCCGTGAGGTTGCTGACGACATCCTCCTGTCGGCTTTGTTCTTGGCCTTCTTCTCACCCTTCTCGTCCGAGGAAACTTTAGCACTAAGCCCTTCCTTCTGCTGAGGCTCTTCTGCCTGGGAGTCAGCTCTCTTCTCTAGCTTTTGTTTGACCTTAGCGCGGTCGTCCAACATGCTGCGCTCTCTCTCCTTTCGCTCTTTATGAGCGTCTTTGCGGGACAGCCGGTCAAATTTTCCAACGGAACGCTGCTTGAGGGCCTCCTGGGAGCCCTGCTCCAACTCCAAGATGAAGGAATGGGTCCGGTTTTTGTCCGTCAGCTTCTTGATGTCGCTGACATCCTCAGAGACGCCAACGCTTGGCTTTCGGTGTCTTTCATCGGACGACGCACATTCAGACATTTTTCGGACTGCTTTTGGCTGTGGGGTCTTTGAGGGCGCAGGTTTCACTTCCTAAATTTTTGTAGACAAATGAAATGCAAACAATTCATTAACACCCATGTACCTGTGATACAAAACTATTTTAAATCATTAATTTCCCCCCACATACTCCTTTCTTAGAGCTTTCTCCTCCTGTGTCCCCTTTCCTCTTGCTTGAAACATCTCCCTCTTTCCTGTAGGTTAGAAATGACATTAAGAAATGACAAACAATTGAATTAGTACAATTTTTAAGAGAGACAAAAATCAATGGCGTGTGATTTGGGATAACACACCTTGAGTCTAGTTTCCTCTTCCTGTTAAGAGCCATTTTTTTCTCCAGAACTTTCCGTTCTTTGCGTTCCTGTTTGGCCCTGGGGCCGTCAGTCCCAGGTGAGTCCGCTCTCTGTTTTTTCAGATCTACAATAATAAAAAAGAACAAATAAAAATAAAATCAATAATAATAAAAATGTGAAGGAACTATGTAATTAAAGAAACATCTGAAGAAAATTAAAACAATTGAGGACTGCTTGGTGAATAAATTATGTCATCACTCATGAATAATGGTGAATTTTTCTGACAAAACAATGAAGAAACAGAAACCATCACTTTATGAGCTCAGTATTAGCTGTTAGGATGTTGCAAGTTTAACTTATACGGGAAGCGTAGTGCAAATTGGTCAATATGTGACTAAGGGAAAAAACAACAACCTTGTAGCTCAGCTAGTGTTGCTTTTTGTCTGCGTTTCTCTTCCATGCGCTCTCTGTTCTGCTGTCTCTTCAGCAGTCTTTCCTCCTTGTCCTTGGCCTATGGATAGATGGCAGCTTTTTTGAATACACTACATGTCAAATTAAATTAAACTGAATCATACAGTACCAGGCTGGACCAACGAATACATTGACTGAACCAAAGCACGAACATAGAATCTACAGTATATTCGTGGGACCTCAATATCAAGTCCCGGGGTCCAGTCAATGCGAGCGTGTCACATCACATACCGCGGATCTCCGCCGCTCTTCCACGGTGACCTCGTCGTCTGAGTCGCTATAGTAACGGGAATAGAGGAAGGGCTTGTGGACGTAGGCCTTCCGCCGTGGCTTGCTCTCTTTGTTATCCTCCCCCGTGTCAACACTGGCTTGCTTTTTCTCTGCTTTCTCACCTTTCGTAAGTGCAAATATTAAATGAATGAATGAATTTAATTTAAAGAAAAACACAAACAACATAGGAACATAACATTTTTACAGTACAATACATCAATTATAAATTAAGGGTACATCCTTATTGATTATTAGTTTGTATTTTAATAGCTATCATTTAATCTATTTCATTTTAGCATACATTTTCCTAGTCAGATGAGGATATTCCAAAGATTTTTACTTTCTGGAGATAAGACATAGGGTATAGGTTATTTTCTTTCTGGAGTACATGTCAAAGTCAACACACAAAATGAAAACAGTCAAGCTGGCCACACCGTCAGATAAGAGCTCGCCATCGTCGGAAGAATCGGACGGGGGCTGTTCGTCGTCGCTTTCCCCCTCAAATGAGGACAGGTCGCTTGTGTGGACAGAACTCACAGTGATGTCACTCAGGCCGTCCAGATCCGAGTCTTCCAACGAATACTCTGCAAGGGAGAGACACAATACTGTAGTTGCCCCTCATTTGACTAGGCAGGGTCGGAACATGATCTAAGATATAAAAAACAAAAACATCGTCTTGTGACACAAACGAACCCCGAGTTTACTTTTTGTGTAGTGCTAACGATGTTGCCCACTCCGTCCTGAAAAGGTGGGGATCCTCTTTTGCGCGGTCCCTTCCAGAAACCAGTAAAGATTGTTTTGATAAGAATAAGGTATAGAGTGGGACGTTTGTTTTCACGTGAAGTGGGGGCTAGTGCGGCCCTTTGAGACAGTAATGTGATTAAGGCCTACGAGGGACCAAGAAATATACCAATTACAGAAAATAGAAAGTGTCCTTACATTTTCTCCTGTTTAAATTTTTGTCTGTCACAGTTTTATCAAGCGAAGTAAGACCCTGATGCAAATGAGATTAAACAACATATCTTAAGTGGTTTTTTTAGACGGCCAAATAACATACAGGTAGTATAATATACTGTATATTATTATATTATGTGTAAAAAAAATAAAATATATATATATATATTTATATATATATAATTTAACGTTGTTCTATGTAAGCTAAATGCAACAATTGCTCTCAATCTCCACAAAAGCCAAAACAAATATAGAAGTTGGGGCAGCCCACCTTACTTCAGTCTCTCTCTGGCCTTCTGCTTGATCTGGTTGGGGGACTTCAGCGAATCCTCCTCCTTCTCCTCCGTGGGTTTCCCTAATGTCTTACTGCTGGTCTTCTCTCTGCCCTCGTCCGGACGCTCCTGACTTCTCGGATCATCCTCTTCCGTCTTCACCTGGACCCCCTCCGTCCTCTCTGCCGTGGCCTCCTGTGCAGAGTCAGCGGGCTCCTGTGGCTCCTCTGCTTTGACCTCTGACCCCGGGAGCTCCGGCTCGAGCAGCTTCGCGTCCTCTCCCTCTTCTGCTGGCCTCCCGCCTTGGTCTCCCTCCCCGTCCAGCTCCATGCTCTGCTCCCCTTCCTCCGCGGCCCCCTCCGAGGCGTGACCCTTGCAAACCTTCTCTCCACTGGCCCTGGAGCTGGCCTCCTGGTTGAGAGAGGTGATGGTGTCCAGGATGGACATGGCATCGCTGGCTGCTGTCGCCGCAGGGACAGACGTGGAGGCTGGGGGACGTCAGGGAATAGTGTTAACCTGAACTGAATCTAGCTGTACTGTACAACAGATCCTCTAAAGAAAGATACAATAATGCTTTGCTGATCCCTGAGGAGAAACTCAAGATAACCAGCTGGTACAGGTCAGGCATCTGGCTCAGAAATGCTTACAGGTAGGCCTACTGCATGTGGGGGGAAATTACCTGCCAGACCACTAGCCTATTCTGTCCCCCTCTGTACCTGACCCTCTCTGATCCCCGGGTAAAGGAGACCACAGGAACTCTGTTGGGGATTCATAAATCATCATCACTATTACTATTATACTAACTCACTATTATTACCCTGCTCAAAAATGCCGCCATCAGGTTTCATGTCTGCTGATGCCTGTGGGACAGGGGGCTCCTCTCCACAGCTGCCAGGTGAGAGGAAGCCCCGGACCACCCTCTCCACCTGTGGCCTGAACAGGTGATTGATTTTGGGATCCACCACCTGGGCCACGATCCTGTCAACTCCTTGCTCCAGCATTCCAGATCTGATGGTAATTTGTGGGTTAGATTTATGATTTATGTTCTAATAAAGTCATCCAATGTGAATTACAACATCTATCATGTATAGCGTTGGACTTCAGATTTATTTTGCCAAGTACATTTGCACATACATACATAACTTATGGTGAGGGTCAATGTACTGCATAAGCAGACAAACGAATAAACTCTCAATAAAGTCTTACTTACTGTAGCACCAGCTGTCTGATGTTGTTTCTCAGCTGATTCTTGTTCAAATGCGGACTCCATGTGTGGTTAGAGAGGTGATTAGAAACAAAGTTGTCCACTCTTTGCTTCAGATTTAAGTAAGCCGGCTGTAAAGAATTTAAAACACCAATAGATACTTAATTCATGAACTTCACGACGAAGTTCCTCGCTAGCAGAATAATATCGTAATCCTAAAGCAGATGATATATTAACGTTACCTTTGTATCCACGTCTGCTAGACAGTCCCTCCTGAACTGGTCGAAAAGACCTTGTGTTTTCAAATGGCTCACGATCATGGAGACCAACTGTGGGTCTCCGGGTGGTAAACCAGCCATGTGTAAATATACGACGGTTGAGTTTTACGAAATACTAAATGATAAGGCTAAAAAATCATTAGTAAATGGAGTCCGAGTTCAGGTGGTAGGTTCTCACAACAGCACAGTTCGAAACACAACCTGACCCCGGAAGAAAACAAGCGTGGAACGTGTCGTGGGATGTACTTTGGCACCCTCTAGCGTTGCCCGCCCACATAAATGTTGCTCATAAGTACATCAGCATCTGGACTCAAGATATATGGAGTATAGTGCCAAGTAGGCCTACTGTGTATGTAGTAGCCTTTCTTTTAAACTGGTTAAAGTGGTGCGTTGGTTCTTTCAGTCGTCGTTATACTGTATAAATTATATTCTTGGTGTTTTGAAAATGAAATACACAATCCTGCTTTTCTCATGAGTATTGGTTTATATGCATTGTAATCTCGTTATTTATTCTTAACTGTTGATATTTAATATTATTACTACTGTATTTACCTTACATTTACAAAAGTCAACTGGCAGCGGTGGGATTTGAACCCACGCCTCCGAAGAGACTGGAGCCTTAATCCAGCGCCTTAGACCGCTCGGCCACGCTACCTTGTTGTAGGATACAAAAGTAAATGTAAATCAAAGCATAACAAATTAATAACAGTTCAAAAACTCAAATTGATTTAGCCGGTACTTTGTGTATAATAACTAGTCTGGTCAGATCACACTTGCTTATAACGGCTGATGTGAATTTTAGCCACAAGGTGGCAGGCGTCTTGCGTTTCGGATGTACAACGAACTGAAAACTCATGGGTCGGAGCCCTGCCAGATACCACCTGTAGCCTACTCATCCTTCAACAACATGCCAGAACCCTACCTTGCTCGTTTATACCTGTAATTATCTGCGGCAAAATAAAATTATATGCAGAATACAAAGAGGTGGCGGTAAAATGTCGGTATTCATTGCTGAGTCGAACCACTCTTCACATCACTTGGCGACCCAGAAGAAGAGTCATACACCAGGCGGTGCAGGAAGGATATTAAGGGACCCCGACCATCCTAACCACAATCTGTTCTTCAGAACTGACAGACTGACGAGGAGCATCTCCTGTCTGAATCCTACACCATAATCTGTCACATCTGCCATCATCCTCACCTGTACACATCCGATTGCCACATCTGGATCTAGTATTACACATACATTTGTACATGTTAAAGATTTCTTTTTTCCTTCTTGCACTTATCTACAATCAAAATTAAATATCGTTCCTCCTTTACCAACAGTGTAGCCTACATAATGGCAGCATACTGAAAATGTCCTATAAAAAATAAAAAAGGTTCATGGTTTGGAGACAAAACATGATGCTGCTGTTGCATCATGCTTTCAGCAGCACCACCGCCATCCTATATGCCGACGGCGGAGTAGCCAAGACATTTCACTGCGCATTTGTGACAAATACATCCGTCAATCTTGAATCAATTCAGACAAACAATCAGATGAGGTATTTGACCTTTTACACCAATTAAATTTGTGCAGGCATCCACTACTCTCCCCTCTAATAGGGAAAGGTTACTAAAAATTCATGTTGAATTTCATCCTGTACATTTTATTGTTCTCCAGCAACACAAGAAGCCTTTTATTGTCAATACATTTATTATTAAGAGATAACATACATTCAACAGTGTAGTATAAAACAAGTGGGTACATCTTTCTGCCAGCCATGATTCAACATGAGTATACCGGCAGCATTTAACCCACGGCAGTGAATAAAAGACGCTGGCCAACAGTCTCTCCCGGCACCAGACTCCTGGGTGTGTTCAGGGCTTCTTGGAATTGTGCACCGGTGGCAGAACCCGGCGGGAGTTGGCGCGCACCCAGGAGTGGTCAATAACGCTCTGCAGGGGTAGACGGTTCAACGGGCTGTGGCGAAGCAGCTTGGAGATCAGGTCCTGTGCTCCCTCCGACACGATCTTAGGAAACTTCAAGTCCACCTGGAAAAGGCAAAGGCATTAGCTGATTAAAAGTAGGAAAAGTTTCTGCAAATAAACAATAAACAAGTGTGCTAGGCAATTATAGAGTTATGAGATAATCAGGTTACACATGCAGTCATACAAACCCTGCCATAGCAGAAGGGTCAAAAATAAATACACAAACCTTTGTAATTCTCTTGTATGTTTCCGAGTGGCTAGCCGTTTCAAAGGGCGGGTTCCCAACCAGGCATTCATAGCAGAGGACTCCAATGCACCACAGGTCCACCTTTTCGTCATGGGTGTGTCCCTCAATCATCTCCGGGGGAAGGTAGTCCAGGGTACCACACATTGTCCGGCGTCTAGATGGGAGTATAACGGAAAAAAAGGGTCACTAGAAGCAGTGCTAAGCAGCAGAGCATAGCTCAACATTAGGTGCAATGGGTGTGTTTACATAGGGAAGTGGTTGTCAAATATTCCCAGCTCGAGACCTGCTCAAAAACCACGTCCCTCATCCATCACCACCATGACGAGAGAGAGAGACGGACATTCACTCACCTTAGTGATGGCGCATGGACCGACCAGCCAAAGTCAGCAATTTTCAGCTCCCCTCGATAGCCAAGAAGTAGATTCTCTGGCTTGATGTCACGATGAATCACTTTCCTCTCATGGCAGTACATCAGTGCGTCAGACAACTCTTCCATGTACTGAAAGTTTAAATGGTTACAGTTACCGTAACACTCAATGCTGGCGTAATAACAGAACCCAATAGCTCATAATCTATACAAATGTGGCAAACAAATCCCGGGGCTACAATACCCCTGAAATGCGTATGAAACTTAAAAGTTAATCTCCTTACAGTGGCGGTGCGTTGGTCATCAAATCTCCCACACCTCTGCAGCTCTTTATACATCTCTCCCCGCGGGGCGTACTCTAGAATCAGGAAGACCCGCGTGCGGTCGTGGAAGTAGTTGTAGAAGCGCAGGATGTTGGGGTGTCTGAGGGGAAAGCAAAGAGCAACATTTACTGGAAGGCTGTTTTTCCTTGCGTCAGCAAATGCATGAAAGACAACATTGAAGTTAACCAACCACGGCTGACTAAATATCACCCGTGTATGGCAGCAACTTAATAACAGTGGGTGTTTCTCAAAGTCAAGGATGCTTCCCTGGTAGGATGGTCTATCCAAGTCGGGTCCATTAGAGGCTAGGCAAGTCTCCTTCCTAGCATTCGGAGAACACACAATGGAACAGTCTAGCGAGTGTGCAGGCGTGAGTCATTGAAAAGGTCCCGCCTTCAATTTCTCTCATACGTGCGCATAGGATTGTGGGTACTTTACCAACACTGAGGATATACACATGCATCCTTGAAAATTGTCTGATCGAAGGACTCAGTCCTTGGTAGAATTCCTAGACATAGGAACGAAAATGTAGCATCCTTGAAATAGCAGCTGTTAAGGATCATTCCTTGACTTTGAGAAACACCATACAGTTTTGAATAACAGCCTAGGCCTTTAATTTAATATTATCAGCAATATAGCCATCTCAGTATTTCTAAGTATCTAATGCTACTATAGAACATTAATTAGCTTGTTGTTCATCTACTAGAAGACAAACTCAATTTGAGGATCCAGACATTTGCAGACTTTTATCCAAAGTGACTTATAAATCAGTACATTTGTCAATAGCTGACTAGGACATACACCAGTCATGGTAAGCAAACATTCGGTTAGAATAATGACCATGTCATCAGGGCTAATTTAGTCAGACATAAACACACCATTCAAGCCTGAAAATAATTGCTAACAGCTTAAACACAAGCAAAGAGCTTAAATCTTCTAAGAGTTTATCCCAACAGAGCAGGATACTAACCTGAGATGGGCCTGGATCTCAATCTCTCTTCTCAGTTGATGTTCTACTCCTTCCTTCTCCATCTGTGACTTAAAAAGCACCTTCAGAGCAAGGACGGCCTTTTGCTTCTTCTCCCTTGCCAGGTAGACATTGCCAAACTTGCCCTTCCCCAGTGGCCGGCCGATGTCAAAGTCATTAATGGTAAATTTTCTAAAACCATGAACAGAAATTCAGTCAGTGGACAAATATGAACGAAACACAGTTGTGCTTTGAAGGAGGTAAAGATACCAACCTCGGGGGTGAACTGGAGGATGAGGTGACAGGCTCTCTCCCAGGCCCTGAAAGTGATTATACAGTGAGGATGCATTCTCCAATAGCACATAAATAACGACGGGTGGAAGGGTGAAGTCAGGGATACCTGTGACGCCGTTTTTGGCTGTGCTTTCAGGGCGTGGGTTCACTTGAACACGCTGCGGACCTGTCACTGCACTGGGCGCTAACTGATATTTAACGTTAGAGGAACAAGAAAAACAATGTCCATCAGCACCTAAACAGTTAACGTTACAACGCATCAATACAACAAAGCAAATCGATCAGACTGCAATCTTGTGAACCAGCACGTCTAATAATAATGCTATCCTTTGTTATAGCAAGCAAAAATCTACAGAAACACTCACTGGTCTTTGGAAACCTGTCGGATCACGGTTTTCCTTGTTCTACGAAAAAAAATAAAAATAAACTTTTAGTACAGTTGTGCATAAATACAACAATCGTCCTGATTTAAAGTCTACATTAACTAACGTCGAAAGAGTCGTATAACGTTACACAAAACGCATCCAGTCTAACTTGCGTGACTTATATTTTGCGGTAACAGTTAACGTTAGCAGCGTTTTCTGTTTCGCAGAAGATCGTTTGTATTTTAGTTTTTAGCACACTCAATAAACAAACTAACGTTACGTTCATCTGTTTGTGAAAATAACTCGAGCTTTACTGGTAAACCAGCTGACCTGGCTAAGATAGTTAGCTAATGCTATACGGTATAACGCTGGAAGGGTATTTACATTTAATATTACAGGTTCTTTAACTATTGACTACATCACTTTACTAATATGCAATAAATATTTTTCTTACCTGCAACATATTGCTTAACCATATATTACTTGATACTTCTTCGTCTTACCGGGATAACCACACAGCCGCCAACGTTTTCAAAAATACACTCTCGTTGTCTGCGATTGGTCTTTAGGTTTCACACAAAAGATCCCTATTGGTTAGAATAGCAGCAAGAGGGAAAGTTTGATTGGTCGACTCTAACGTCAGTCAGACGTTGTTGTCGCCTCAGGAAGCAGTGTATTTATATCTTATACAGTCTATGATTTATATATATGTGTGTGTGTGTGTGTGATTAATTAAATGCATCGACCACTTACTATTCAAATCAATATGATCATGCTTACTGGACTTTATTAAGAAAATGCCATATTCAAGTTATGTTATCGTGAGTATGATACGTAAATAAACTTTATGTTATGTTATATTTTCAGTTTTATTTTCAGTGATTATAGAAGACTTAATGATTTATAGACCCTTTAAAAAGCGGATCCGATGAGATTAAACTATTGATTGAATACGATTGTCTGATTTAAGTTGTTATAGAGTCAAGCAAACAGGTTGTCAAGCTAGATTCCATGACATGCCTCAAGTCATCAGATGAAAATATTTAATAAGTGCATTCAATATATATAAAAAAACAGCATGCTGTTTCAGGATTTGTTTATTCAAAATAGAAAACAGGTTCACTTCTTCCAAGTGGTTTGTCCTTCAATCCAACTAGTAAAAAAATGCATACGTGTTAAATCATTATCTTATGTAGTTATTTATTACACCCGTAAACCTTTTTCCATCTCATCTTTTTTGACAACTCAAATTGGCCCCTCAATATCTTAAAAGCATAGGCACAAATTTCGAAAAATTAATATAGGGAGGGAAATGTGATAAAAAGGGGTTCAGGTTAGAGAATATGGGAATATACAATGACATTCTGTGCTCCTAGAAACCCCCCGCTTGTAACTTTTGTAACTTTACCATATGGTGAGAAACAGGAAACAGGTGGATGCATTGATGTCAAACTGTAGGCGAAGCATTAGTACTCTGCACTTGTAGCTCACTTGGACTTATGGCGACGACATTTCATTGGTTTTATTTCAGAAATAGAATGATAAACAAACAATATGCTACAGAGAGTACAGTATAGTGGCTGTGAAGGGGTTAAGCCATAAAAAGTGTTACTGTTTTACCTAGCGAGTAGATTACAAATGCATTTCAAGCCCCATAATAATTTAATCTGAATTTATTTGAACTGAGCAATTGGTGAACACTAGCATGCATCGAGGCAACAGGGAAGCCAATGAGCGCCGGATACTAGGAATGGGGTCATTCGCATCTAGCTTTTTGTCATCGCCACCATCTCCGTCTCCAGGTGCAGCATCCCCACTTGCCTGCTCCTCCCCCTCCCCGTCGCCGCCCTCCCCCTCCACCCTCGGCGGACCCTGCCTGGGCTGGAAGAACACCTCGGAGAACTCCAGCAGGCGCAGCTCGCGGAGCATCCTGCAGCTCCGCAGCACCTGCATCTCGCTGAGCGTGCAGGCCCACAGACACAAGCGCCGGAGGTCCTTCAGCCTGCTGACACAGAGCAGGCCCGGCCCCACCTCCTTGCCCCCGAGACTCAGCTCCTCCAATCCCAGCCAGCCTGAGCCCAGGCCGAGGGAGGCCATCTGTAGCTGGTAGCCCTGTCGCCCGGTGATCCCTATTTCCAGGAACTTGAGCCTGGAGAGGCCCTCCACGCCGGAGCCCCCGTCCTTTGCGGCACAGCTCCTCAGGCCATTAGCGGTCACGCGGAAGGTGTCGCGCAGCTCCAGCCGCCTGAGCCTCTCCCACGTGGTCAGGCTCTGCAGGTGCTGGTCCGTGAACGAGGGCACATTGTTAAGGACCAACCGCTCGATAGAAAGCCCCGACGAGGAGACGTGACCCTTTCCTGTCTGCCTTCGTCCCTGTTGCTGAGCGCCAACATTAGACGTGCTTTCGGCCCTTCCCCCGGGACCACTGGGCTCGCCAGCTGGGCTCTGGGTGAAGAAGTCAGGCGGTAGTTCACAGCCACGCAATTCAAGAACCTGCAATGTTCGGGGCAGGTGCTGGCAACTGGGCAGGCCTCTCAGGTCGGCGTGGAGCAGGTAGAGTTTGCGCAGGCGCGGGCACTTGTTGGACAGCGCTTTAAGCCAGGACTCTGACAAAAAGATGCCCCCTCGGGCAGAGAGCAGCAGCCCACGCAACCGTAGACATCTGAGCCCACATCCCAGGTACTGGCGCAGCAGAACCCAGAGTATGCGAGATGTCACCTGACCCACAATGCATATCCAGGCCAGTGCATGCCATTAGTCAATGGACACGTAAAAGTAAAAAAAGGAGAGATTTTTCTATGTCAGAGTTTGAGCTGAAACAAACAATATGTAACATTGTATCTAGCTATAATGATATAGGTGTTACAAACACAACTACAGACATCACAGTCATAAGCACTGGAACTAAATGCTCTTTAATAGCAAACAACACGCATGTAATCTTACATGTAATTCAATACAATGAAAAGGGGAAAGCTACCAACATATTACCATACAGTCTTACCCCCTTCCATGCAGTGAGGTCAACACGCCTCCACAGTCTTTGGTCTTTAACAAGACGTTTCCATCTCTTACATACCCTAAAAGAAAACCATGAAATGCATAATCACATGCCTTGTATGGTAACAAAGAGGGTACTGGCTTATTATTTCGAACGAAAGATTCAAACAAACAGTAATTGCCAAAATATTGGCAATTACTGTTTGGTTGCATTTACCTTCCAGCTCTTACGAGTTCCCGTACACTGAGATATGATAAAATGTCAATTAAAATATTCTCGGGGAAGAAGTCCAGGTTATAGGTTTTAAAATCATCCATTTTGTAAACAAAACTCTTCCACACGGACGAAATATCGCGACGCACACTGGTTACGGTCGAAACACAAATCCTGAAGAAATGATTGCTTAATCAACAAAAGTACCTAGTAAAAAGACACGATAATATAATATAACATAACATGACATATTGTTCTGTGCTGGTAAAAACGGGTCTATAGATGCACTCGATTTATTAAGACATTCGTTTAAATCGCCATGTTATAGGTATTTGGGTCCAACACATCAACGAACATTGCCATCTCGCGGTAGTTCTCCAAAGATGTCTAGTCAACAACGTTCCAGTGCGCATGCGTGGTTGTTCGGACAAGATGGCGACCAGCAACGGTGGAGGAATGGAGGTGGATGGGGCCGGTGAGTGTTTCTCAGCAGCCACAGCATATTTCTTTAAGAGCGGAGTGCATTTAAATGCAAATACCTAGACCGACTGTATATTTTTTAAGATGAGCGGCCATTGCTACTGTATATGATTTGTGTTCTTGAATTAAGTTAGCAAGCGTGCTAACAACAGCAAGTGGGCTAACGTTAGTTGGTCATAAGCTGTCAACAGTCATTGTTGTGCCTAAGTGAGTGTCCCACAGTTAAAGAACTGGAGATCACGTTAACAACTCCGTTAAAAGACAGCACCTGTCCGCGCAGCCAGCTTGACATACTTTGATAGCACCTTCTCATGTGCTTGCTACAGTATAATCATGTGCAACGCAAAACCTTTCTAATGCACCTTTTCCTGACCCCCTGTAGTCGGCCCCAGTGTTATGGCCTCGGGAGTGACGGGGAGTGTTTCAGTGGCCTTGCATCCTCTTGTCATCCTCAATATATCAGACCACTGGATACGTATCCGTTCACAGGAGGGGCGGCCAATGCAGGGTACTGTCTCTCTTTCGCTGGAGTTCCCAACAGTGATGTACTCTGCACAGTATTCTGGACCAACACACAGTCTGCTAGATCAAATCACACAACATGCAATTCAGAAAGTTTTTATTTTATTTGTATACACCAGTCATACTATTATTATTAATAAAGGGCTGGTTATGTATCTACAAATAACTGGAATACACGCCAGGATTTAACAATCCTGTTTACCAGTGACAACACTAGTAATATAATAAATAAATAATTTTTTTTAACAGTTTGTTTCAAAAATGTTCCTTTGTGATTGTAATTAGCCATTAAACCAGAAGGACAACAATATACTCAGCATTGTTTTCATTCATAATAATTGTCTTGACTGCACATACGTCTGATGCTATCCAGTGATTGGAGCCCTGATCGGGAAGCAGGAGGGTAGAAATATCGAGGTGATGAATTCCTTTGAGTTGCTGTCCCACACCGTTGATGATCGAGCACATATTGATAAGGAGTATTATTATACAAAGGAAGAACAATGTAAGTGGTTTGTAAGTCTACAGTATGTTACATAAGTAAATCTATATCTCTCCTGTGTTTTAACAAATGTTATAGATGGTGCTGACAATATCAATTCAATTATCTTGCTATTGAAATAACTTTCTTTGTTTTTATCGAAGCTGTTTTGCCTTTTTTCATTATGTCCTGCTTTTTCTGAAACTTTAACAATGTATTATTTCTCTTATTAGCTTTTATTACTGTTTAAGTATTGAAAAGTACCTAACAAGATTAATTGGATTGGTTTTTAAATCACTGTAGTGCAGCTCCTTAATACTGTAATTTTCTGTAATAATCCCCTTTGTCTCTCAGTTAAACAGGTCTTTAAAGAAATGGAATTCCTGGGTTGGTATACCACCGGGGGTCCCCCTGACCAATCAGATATTCACATTCACAAGCAGGTAAGCAAAGCTCGGGGTTTCCTGCTGTTCAGAGTTCAAGCTGCTGTAGGTAGGATTTAAGAGCTATACATTTAGTGTAATTTCTTAGAAATGCCACAGACATCCGTCCGTCAGTGAGTAAAATGCTCTGTGAGAACATCTGTTCTGGTTTATTGCCCCTGCCTCTATAGAAGTCGATTTAGATTTCTGACGCCACCCGAAAGACTTTTGCGAATCTACCTTGCCTGTTAATCACATGAATGCACGCACACTGCTCAATGGCGCTTCACAATGGCAGCCCAACAGGCTCCGGAGGGAGGGAGCGGAGGAGGAGGAGTTTTTTTGTTTGTTTTTTCATTTTCAAGATGTTACTCTTTCGTTCTTTTTTTAGCTAGCTCTCATTGCAACTCTCAGATCCTACCTACAGCAGGTTTAAATCCATTGTGGCTTGGTAAAGTGTTCATTTGCTTATTATCTTCACCCATATTCACAACAGGTGTGTGAGATTATTGAGAGCCCTCTCTTCCTCAAGCTCAACCCAATGACAAAGCACACAGATGTGAGTGCCTCAGCTGTTTCCATTGCAGGGTAATGTGTATTACCTGTATGTGTTCGCACAGAGCAGGTACCAACAATCAGGCTAATGTGTGAATTCTAATTTCAGCTTCCTGTTAGCGTTTACGAGTCTGTCATCGACATCATCAATGGCGAGGTGCGTTTAGTTTTTCTTTATCTTATGACACACACATGGTTTCTTTTACGTTAAGTTAAGTAAGCCCCATTAAGACATACATTACATATATAATGCAGAATATAGTTTATAACAGTTTATAGTTTGTAACAAAGTTTATAACATATATTGCTCTGCCCCCTCCTAAAAAAAAAAAGAAAAGAAAAAAGGATTTCTAATTACATTACGATCCATGTGTGATATAATTACATTCCATATACAACTGTATAATGGTATATACCTTTTCCATCATAGGCTACCATGTTGTTTGCTGAGCTTACATATACGTTAGCCACAGAAGAGGCAGAGAGAATTGGCGTTGACCATGTAGCTCGCATGACGGCCACCGGAACGGGTGAAAACTCAACGGGTAAGCTATTCCTACTGTCACCATTTTGAAGAGATAACATTCAGCATATAGAACTAGATGTATACATCTCTTATCATGATTCACTGCTTGATCAGGTGGGTAGGGTCTACTGATATACTTAATAACAGATAACCAGTCTATGAAAATGTAAAAGGTAGATGAGTGTCACCAAAAAAATAAATAGTATTTAAACTAATTTAATGTGAAAATGACTTGAGTGCTTAGCTGTGCGTTACGACTACGGCCTGTGTAGGGCTTCGGTTGATGTTTGTTCTTTCTCTCTCTCTTAGTGGCTGAACACCTTATAGCCCAGCATAGTGCGATCAAAATGCTCCACAGCAGGGTGAAGATCATTCTGGAATACGTCAAAGCAGTGGAAGCAGGTGGGAAGGTTTGGGGGCATGTTTTGCGGCAGTTAAACATGAGCAAGAATGTGAAAATAAGTGTGGAAAACAGATGTCTCAAATTATATGTTGCCTTCGCCCTCTTGAAGATGGGGCCCCTCAAACACATTTTGGTAATAGCCACCCTATTACAAAAATGTGTTTTGAGGGGCCCATCTTCAAAAGGCTATATACTGTATATATATCTTGGTGATCCAACTCACCTCACCAGTTTGTACACTGTGCTCAATAGCACTGTTTCTCTCCCGTCTGACTTCCGCACATTACAGGAGAGGTGCCATTTAATCACGAAATCCTTCGAGAAGCCAATGCCCTGTGCCATAGACTACCTGTCCTCAGCACCATTAAATTTAAGACAGACTTCTACGATGTAAGAGTACATGGGGAACTCCTGTGCATTTACTCTCTTTGGTTTGTTGGTTTCCTGACCAGTTTTTCTTTCGGCATAACGTGAATGTTGTGTTGCCAACAAATGTGCTTCCTCTTTCCTTGTAGCAATGTAACGACGTAGGCCTCATGGCTTACTTAGGCACTATCACCAAGACCTGCAACAGCATGAATCAGTTCATCAACAAGTTCAACGTCCTGTATGACAGGCAGGGCATCGGCCGAAGGATGAGGGGACTATTCTTTTGAGTTGGTGTTTGGCACAAGCACTGCATTTTGCTCCCCCTTTGCCTTGTTTAATTTTTTATTTTGGATATCCCAAACATAAATTCTTGATTCTGTATACAAATGAACAGTTTTATTTTTTTTTACACCAGTTGACAACTGTCAACCAGGTAAACTACAGCACCCAGTAACGTCAAGGCAAAGAACTACGTTTAAAAACAAAAACAAAAAAATACTTACGGTGTAACTCAGTTTGTTGTGGGTATGCACATCAATTAATTCAATGTACATGAACCCAAATGTTATTTCACACCCTTTCTGTTGTCATATCATGTTTCTGTATGTAATAAATGACCCACTGATTTTTCATGGGACTTAGAATCGTATTTTTTCTAAGCCTTTTTTGACCCATACCATCTCCTTTTATACCAAATTCTTGGTCATGGGCAATTGCAGCAGCATTACCCTAACATGTATGTGTTTCTGGTGTCAATGAAACCCATGGGAACAACATGCAAACTCCACAAAGATCATCCCAGTCTGGGCTCCAAACCCAAGACCTTGCTGTGAGGCAACAGTGCTAACCACTGAACCATTCATTCATTGACGATTCAGCATATACAGTAGCCTTTCATACATTAATGCAATGTGTTGCAGGTTTATTTTATAGGGTTTGAGGGTCTGTTTGTGGTTAGGTTGCCTTTTGAAGTGGGTGTCCTGCTGTTAATTGCTGTTTGGATGCAGAGGCCATATATAGCAGGAAGGCTACCGGGGGAGTAATGATTTGGGACCCTCAGGAGTCTGCGTTTAAATGGGTATAAAATATCTAGCTGACCCAGCCATAAGAGCCCCCTCCAGCTTTTACGTTGGCACTTTTTCCTCTAATGGTCTGTTTTACCTGCCACGTTGCATCGGTTGAAGACGGGCTTCTCTTTCTGTAGGATTGCCTTAGATGGTTCAGTAATGGAAACGGGATAATGAACATAAATAGAAAAGATTGTTTTTGACATTTTATTTTTCCCCATCAGTCCAGATGTCTGTTACAGCCTTGAGTTGATGAAAACTGTAGCTTTTGTATTGTCGATCTAGCAATAACAAAACAGCACATTAACAGCGGTCGGTGTGATTAATGGTACGTAAACATGTCAGCATAGTGTAAGCCCATGATTCTTGCGTCTACATGTAACAACACTCGGCTACATATTCAAATCCCCCCCCAGTACTGAGGAGGTGCAACAGGGACGTTTTCATTGTTGTCTTGAATGAAGAGAGAAAGCTTCAGTTCACAACCAGGACCTTCTCCCAGGTGCCAGTTCCCCGGGGTCCTACTCTGTGTCCTTGGCTGGTTGGTCGGCGGGGTCCGCGGGCTGTGGGTAGTTGTATCGGGCCTGGTCGTACAGCTCGTCCCGCGGGTCCCGGGGGACTGGGTACTGGGGATAGTGGTAGGGGTACGGATACGAAGGCACCTGCTTCACCACGAGCGCTGGTGGCACCGCGGGTTCTTCCTCTTCCTCCTCCTCCTCCACGGGAGGGGGCGGCGGGAGGGCGATCTTCCCCTGGAGGGGCCTGGGCGGGTGGTCGATCAGGCAGTCGGGGTCCCAGTAGGGGTCACAGTCGTACTCCATGCCCTTGAAGATGCGCATTGGGGCCGGGGGTGGCGCCTTCTTTACCATGACCGGCGGGGGCGGGGGGGCGGCCTTCATCGGAGGGGGCTGGGGCTGGGGCACGGCGATGGGCGCGGGGGCCCTCTCCAACTTACACTGGGGGTGGTAGCGTGGGTCACACAGCACGGGAACCGCCCCGGTGGGCATGTACACGATGTGGGGCTTGCACAGGGGGTCCTTAGCGTTGCACAGGTAAACCACGTCCGCCTGGGACATGGCCAGCGGGGCTGGGGCCGGAGGGGGAGTGGCCTGGGGCTCTGTTGGCCTCGGGACCCCCTTCATGGGGAGGGGAGGCGGCGCGACGGGCATGCCCAGCTTGTTCAGGAGAGGGGCGGCGTTGGGGCCGTAGGCGTGCTCCAGAGCCCTCATCTGCTGGTACAGCATCCTCAGCTTGTCAATCTCATACAGCTGGGAGCGGGAGAGGATGACAGGGGGTCAGTTACAAAGACAGGCAAATGTCTTTACATGTTTCTAAAGTGAGCCAGTTAACGGTGTTTAATTCCCACTGGGGTGACCTGCAGTATACTAAAGGTCTATACAATCTCAGTAGGCTACTGTAAAATACATCATTCCATACATCATTCCATCAACTAAAGTCTTGGGTTACTCTTACGTTTTTAAATCGTGTTATAACATGCCGAATAATTATCTCATTTTCTCTCTCTCACTCACCCCTTCGGTGTGTCCAATGCTACTGTAATAGCGATAGTAGGCCTGGAAGTCTGGGTTGCCTCTGTACCATCTGGGGTCCACATTGCGCCTCAGTCTGGAGTGAGTGAGGAAGCTATTTGCCTTCTGGGAGTCGATATTCACAGCACTGGCAGGGACCACCTCTGTCAAAAGACCACACGGTTTTCTTTTTATAGGAAGAGAATGGCAATGCTGCAGCACATGGAAGGTACACTATGTATTCTCCATGGGTGTTCATAAAGGCTTGATTAATCCAGAGAAGTAAGGTTTATTAAGGGGGGAAAAGTCAGCAGTGTTACCCTCCTGCTTGATAACATTCAGCAGTGAATTAGCCTCCAGTAGACCTGGAAAAAGAGTTCAGTCATTGTTGGTTTCTATTGCAAAAGACGTTCGACAGTCGAGTTGAAGCATAACTGACCTGGGATCCATGTGAGGATGCTTAGTGCCCCCGCCAACCATAAGGTAGAAATCATATTGATGCCTGCAATCCTGATGGGAGAGTTTCTTGGAGAAATGTGTATCAATAAGAGAAACTGAATAAATTAATTGCAACAAATTATTGTATTTAGTTTAAGCAAGGAGCTTTAAAAAAACAAAACGATATTGTCTTCTTTTCCCTTGCCAAAATGAATATTTGAACTTAAACCATAATCCATGTTATTTTGTGAATTTTCAAGAAATTGCATAGATATACTGCATTTAACCTGCTCAAGCCTGGCCAATAGTAAAATTGACTGTTGTACAGTTATGAATAAAACATTTATAAAACTAATATCACCATAAAGAAAAATCATTTGCGTATGTATTCTATAACAGAATATATGCAAGATAAACTGCTTTGCTTCTAGTTCAGAATATATGAACGTGAAATGACACATCACAACTAGCACACAATCATTAGTAACTCACCTGGGCATTGGACGCTGACTTCTCTGCACTACCCAGACCAGGTGGGTTAAATACTGGCCTCAGTGTGAGTTGCCCGGGCAAGCACCTTCACAACCAATAGAATTTCCAAAACTTCAAAACTATGTTCTTTGCTCCACCCCCCTTTTTTTAATACCTTTCAACATGAGGCTTCTGGCACCAATTAACAATAAAAGCCCCTGGACATGAGCAGAAAAGCTATAAAGAGCACAGTCTCCAAATGAAAACTCCCCATTAAGTCTGGAAGGAAAGCATCACCTGCTGGGAGGACGCCTAGAATTGTATCCCAGGGGAAAATACGAAGATGAGAGAAAAAATGAGAAAACAAATTAGTTTGGAGACAGATTTACCCAGTATAAACCTACATCAAGTATGCTTTTTCTATGGATAAAAGGTCCCATTTTTTGGTAAACAAGGCAACAGCTGCTTTCCTCACAGTGCCGTCATTTTAGGACCGATGTTGACCAGAGAACTGCATTTCTATCATTAAATAGAAGCACCAGTAGATCCGCAATTATATAATTCAAGAGGGCCTTATCTGGCCCAGACCGGTGAGATTAAGACCCCTGGCCAAAGTAACACACCAGTATGTGTTTGTGTATATAATACATATATATTTTATTGGTCAGCTGATGCATGTCCATATATAAAGATAACTCACAAAGCAGCACCCTTTCGCACTGCAGTCTCACATGTAGTTGAATTTATGGATCAGAAATGTACAGCTGCTTCTAAAGGCAGCAATTACTTTTCACGCAGGAAAGGTGTTCCCCTAACAAACCAGGTGTTGAACATTGATTGTGAAACCTTTCCTCTTGCTAAAAAAAAAAAAAAAAATGTAATAAATAAACTGCCCGTCTAGTGAGGAAAAGTTTCACGGGTCTGTGGCATTTCTCTAAGTTGTGGAAAAACCTTTCTGAACTGCAAATGTTTAAAGTTTTTATTGCCTTTTGAGTTTAACATTAATAGCAGTCTGAAAGACTAAACATTAGAATTTAAGCAACTGTAGATTTGTGTTACAATGCATGAATAAAATGTACAGAAACTGCCACCCACGAACGCAAAGAATACATTATACACAAGCTCACGACTTCTAACAATACATATTTACAAGCGTTTAATTGGTGAACAGAACTCCCGAGCATTTAAAAACCAAGCCTCCGATTGCAGATGTCACAAAACAGCCATGTGACACGAGGGGGGGGGGGGAAGGCCACATGTGGCAGGGTTTTGGCTAACGGAGACACAACATGCTTAAACATGAGCAAAGTCCTGTCAAAGTTTCATAGAAAGTCTGTCGTCACTCCCATTTGCGTCCACGCCACGGCAGCTGCATTGCAAGCGTCTTGCGGGCGACGTCAGACCGGGGGGCACTCACACAAAGGTTATGCGCGTGCGGGCCTGGTTGACCTGCCACACGTTCAGCTCCTCGTACTCCTCCAGGGCCTCTTCGAACTGGGCGGGGGTGAAGCCGCGGGTGACGCACCGCTGCTCCGCCGCGGCCATGCGCACCACGCCGCCCGCACCCCCGCGGCCCGCCATGCCCTCCGTGGCCAGCTCCCGGAGCAGAGAGAAGATGACGTCGGCTGGCCGCTGGGCTCTGGACAGAGACAGAAATACGTTGGTTTCCAACTAAAGATAAAGTGCATGCGAGATCGCAACGTTGAGTCAACTTTAACCCCAGATCTTAGTGCTCTGCGACCTCTGTAATGGTCAACAGGACTACGTTCTATGCTTGGTGTGGTACTGGCCACAATTGAACACACTAGACACCTTCAGGGAACATGGATGACTTGGAACAATGAGCGTTTTAGGACCGTGAAGATTGGACGTGTTATACGAGCAGTCCTCTTGACGCCGACTTCAGTGAACAATTTGCCAGGTTTACAGAACGCTCAAAATCATGAGGTGCTTTACGACTTCCTCTGAGGTATGCAGCTTCGTCTTATTATAGGGCACGAGCAGCCCATAAAGAGCATACCGCTGCATAACCGGCAGTTATGTCCGGACTGACCTGGTGTTACTGGACTTGTCAGCCTGCAGAGAGTCCTTGGACATCTCCATCAGCCTCATGGCCTCGTTCACGTCGTCCTTCTCCACGGTGTCCACCATGCGAAGACGGGTCTGCGGGGGGGGGGGGGGGGGGTAATATTAGAGC